>JAOYFF010000041.1:34936855-34948214 GCA_025773925.1 Cryptomyrus ogoouensis
GGCTTATGGGGCAATGGCCCACAGATGCAGGGCTGCTCATCTTCTGCCTTATGGGACCATGGCCCCAGATGCAGGCCTGCTCACCTTGCCCCTCACTTCTGCCTTAAGGGACCATGGCCCACAGATGCAGGCCTGCTCACCTTCTGGCTTATGGGGCAATGGCCCACAGATGCAGGGCTGCTCATCTTCTGCCTTATGGGACCATGGCCCCAGATGCAGGCCCGCTCACCTTGTCCCTTGCTTCTGCCTTATGGGACTATGGCCCCAGATGCAGGCCTGCTCACCTTGTCCCTCACTTCTGCCTTATGGGACCATGGCCCACAGATGCAGGCCTGCTCACCTTCTGGCTTATGGGACCATAGCCCACAGATGCAGGCTTGCTCACCTTCTGGCTTATGGGGTCATGGCCCACAGATGGAGACCTGCTCACCTTGTTCCCCACCGTGTCCATGAGGAGAGCAGCCTTGAGCACCAGGAGCCTGGCTTGTTCAATCTCCAAGCGGGACTGGGCTATGCCGGCCAGGATAGTGCCCTGCTCCACTAGAGGCCTGCCGAAAGCCACACGTGTTCTCACCTGCATAAATATCAGTGTTTGAAAGGTGGTAGCCAACTTACTGTATAATCCATATTATTCGGTATCATAGCTGTTCAAACAGCATGAAAGACAGGAATAAACAGGCCAATTGTATTATAAATGAAAACTAAACTTGTTGGCTTTATGCTTTGTGATTTTTTTTGTAACACTTTTCTTGTCATTCCTGTTTATTTTGACAGTAGAAACAATTGCCTCATTTACTGCTTTATGGTGACAGATATAAATATGTGAATGAGAGAGCCAATCACAATGCTGGGAGGATAAATGGCCCCGCCTTCTCTCACCCGCTCCTTCATGAGTGCCAGGGCCCTCTCGGAATGTCCCACCAGTCGCATGCAGTGGTGAATACGACCTGGCCCCAAACGACCCTGGGCAATCTCAAATCCCCGGCCAGGACCCAAGAGTATGTTGCTCCGTGGCACACGAACGTTGTCAAACTGGAGCTCGGCGTGGCCCCCTGGAGAAGAGAGAGAAAAGTACTCCAAAGTACTACACTGGTGCTGTGGGTCCTGGGTTCCTCCTGGTGCGCGACAATGCCCGGCCTCGTGTGGCGAGAGTATGCAGGCAGTTCCTGGAGGATCAATTGATACCACTGACTGGCCCCCATGCTCGCCTGATCTAAATCCATTAGAACACCTCTGGGACATCCAATGCCACCAGGTTGCACCTCAGACTGTCCAGGAGCTCAGTGATGCCCTGGCCCAGATCTGGGAGGAGATCTCCCAGGATACCATCCGTCGTCTCATTAGGAGCATGCCCCGACATTGTCAGGCACGCATACAAGCCTGTGGGGGCCATATAAACTACTGAATATGATATTGAGTTGCTGCAATGAAATTTTGGCAAAATGGACCTGCCTGCCGCACCATTTTTTCACTTTGACTTTTGGGGTGTCTTTGAATTCAGCCTCTGTAGGTTGATAATTTTCATTTCCATCAAACGATGTAGCATCCTTTCATTTCTAACACATTACCCAGTCCATATCAGTACAGATTTTTTCCCATTGAGATTTAATATGTTTACAAAGTATTCCTTTAATTTTTTTGAGCGGTGTACATGATTTCTGCAGGGTGCTGCTCTTGTCCACTCACGTGTTAATACGGGAATTAAGGTGAACTTTGGACCATCAAATAAACCTTTACAGCACACTTTATCATGAGAGATATGCTAAAGTGTGCCTCAGTGCTGCACATGTGATAAGACAGTGCCCTTTCAGTGCCCTGGCCAGACACATACAATTCAAAATGCAAAAGAATGTCGATAACAAGGAATACTAATTAGTAAATGGACTATACCATATGGGGCAAGCGGCCTGTCTATAGAACCACAGACACATCTGTCTGCAGCACAAATGGGAGATGACTGTACCTTTACAACAAACTTCAATACATTCATCCACAAAAGCTAGTCCACTCTGACATTAAATCAGCAACATATGCCATTAAAAACCACAACTAAAAAGTTTTTCATATCAACTAAGCCACTGTTACTATCAAGTTACTTATAACAGAATACTTCATTGTCATTGCACACAACAAAGGCATTCTTTTCTATTGTTTCTATAAAGCTATTTAAAATAATCTTAATTCCATTACAGTTTTACCTATATCAGAAATATGTTCTCTGAGATGGTCCCAGAGTGAAATCTGAAATGAAGTTCTGCTGTATTACTGGACAGGATTCTCACCAGGGGGGTCCTGCATCCCATATACAGACAGGGGTCGGAGCACTGTCACCCCAGGGGTGTCCATGGGAACAAGAACCATGGACTGCTGTCGGTGACGGGCAGCCGAGGGGTCCGTCTTCCCCATGAAGATGCACAGCTTGCAGCGAGGGTCCAGGGCACCTGTGGGGGATTATGGGAAGAATTCCATTTGAATTGAAATAAGGGAAAAAGTGCATCTCTCTGAGCTTGATCCTATTTATTAAAGACCAGCATTATAAATATCATAAATACTGAATTAAGACCTCAATTTTGTGTCCACCAATTTCAAAACAACTAGGAAGTAAGAACACAAGATGCTGGATTTTACAACTCAGTTGTTACTTTACTTTAAATGGACAAAATGTACCTGAAGTCCACCACTTGCGTCCATTGAGAATGTAGGAGTCCTTGTCCTCTGTGATGGAGGCTTGGATATTGGTTGCATCAGAAGAAGCCACCTGTTGAATGAAGAAACACGCCTGTGTTAGACGTGTGTGGTTTAGGAACTGAACATTCAACCAAAAGACTGCAGCTTGCAATCATGAGAAGGGATCGTCTTTTGGACCTTCGAATTACATGCCTAATCTAGCACACTATTAATACGAGTTATCAATCTCATTTTGGACAAGTATCAGATAATAATAATGATGTATGTGCTGCTGTTGGCAGGTGGCGCAGAGATTGACACTGGAGCCTCATACCTCCAGGGTTCTGGGTTCTTGAGCCCGGTCGTGTGTGTGGAGTCGGTGTCGTCTCCCTGTTTTGGTGTGTTTCCTCCCACAGCCCCAAGACGTGTGGTTGGATGGATGAATGTGTGTACCTGCCAACACTGTGTGACTGTCCAAGTGTGCCCTGTGACAGATGGTCATTCTATCCAGGGTGTCCCTCTGTATTGTGCGCTGGGCTCCCCTGCACAGACTCCACTGGAGTAGTGGTTACGGAAGATGGGTGACTGGATGGATTCTGTTTTTGTCTTCGCTTTTTAAACGGTATCTGTACCATGCAGGAAATATCAGACCTCAGACTTTTGTGCAGTGCAGAGTCAAGATAGCGCAGTATGTTAGTGCGTTCACAGGGGGGAGGGCGGAGTGATATCTAACATTGGGCTCTGTCATGGCGAAGCAGGAGCGGATGGTGCCATCCAGCAGAGGGTGCAGCCACTGCTCCTGTTGCAGCTGGGTCCCGTAGCGAATCAGCACCTCCATGTTGCCGGTGTCTGGAGCAGAGCAGTTAAACACCTGCGCGCACACAGACAAATGCGTTGCTTCAGCTGAAAACTTTGCACCAGACTCCGAATAAAACAGCCTTGAGGTTCAAACCATAAATTAGAGAAAGAAACAGCAAACCATATTAAAACAAAAAACTCAACTGAAATAAGACAGATTAATTATTTTCATCCATTCATTTAGGGGTACCCAACTAAGATGCCATCATTAATATTTATAGTAACCCATTAAAATAAAAACAGCCAATTATGGTGAGGAGTTGTTTTCCCATAATACCTCTCACCTCAGGGGCATATACCGAGTGACCCATGATCTCGGCCAGGTAGGCATACTCCATGTTTGTCAGTCCTGCCCCATAGTGACCCTCGGGGTCCATCTCGACAGGGATGAAAAGGTTCCAGAGGCCCTGGGCCTTGGCCAGTCCCTGCAGAGAGACGGCAAGAGTGTGCTGAGCGGTTACATGAATAGTGTGTTTCGTTAGTGTGAATCCGTGAATGTTGTGTAAATTGTTGGCTTCCCAGCTGTACCGCTACTAGTATTTAACCAATAACGGCTGTCAATAAAGAGAGCAGCCTTTATTAAAGTGACTAAACCACTTCCACAATACATTTTTTTGGCCTCTTTGTGTGTGTCTGCTGCATGGAAAACATTCTGCGCCCTCTATTGTTGTGGAGTTTGTAATATTGACTATCATCCCTCCCCCCCAAACAATACATTTGTTTAATGGAATGTTTCCTGTTTAACACACCTATTGTAATGTGATTGTGTGTGGTTAATCTTTAACAATGAGATGATTAACTTCTTATACGTTCTTGTAAAATCAATTTATCTTTCTTTATAAAGATAAGATTTGGTGTTTCGATAACTTTTTTGCCATATATAGTTGCTGAAAAAGTGGGGGGGGGGGTCATCTATTATTCAGGCTAAAGCAGAACAGAAGTAAAAGGGCAAAAATTAAATACAGTAAAACCTCGGATTGCGAGCATAATTTGTTCCAGAAACGTGCTCGTAATCCAAAGCACTCGTATATCAAAGCAAATTTTCCCATTAGAAATAATAGAAACTCAGATGATTCGTTCCACAACCCAAAAATATTCTTATAAAATGGTTAATACAAAATATAAAGTAAAAATACATAAAACAAATTAACCTGCACTTTACCTTTGAAGAGAATCGTGGATGGTGTGAGGGAGACGAGGGAGAGGAGAAGAGGAGGGTTATTTTGTAGGACGACTTTCACTATAACTAACGGAATCACTGCTATCTTTTGGCTCACTGGAATCTTTTGCTTTTTGTGCGACTTTAACCCTTTAAACCCTATAATAATAACAGGTCGCCTGGACATATTTGGTTGTTTTAGCTGTAAAAGTGTCATAAAACCTGCTGTGAGTATGTGCCTTTGTCCCATTTTTTCGCCGAAAATGTCCGATAAAATCACTATTCTGCAGAGCTCCGTCTCACTCACTCACTTTCTCCTCCGGCAACCAACATTCAGATTCCCGGGGCTGCAGTGAAGCCGTACGGTGGACTACCGTAATAACCCTAATATCACTGAAAAGCACAGCTTCTCTAATTTCATTGGAATTTTTTCGATTGCGCAAACGGTTCAAGAGTTATGGTAATAAAAAAAAAACATTGAAAAAACCTGTCGGAGGCGACAGCTTCGGTTTGAAGGGTTAACAAGGAACCTATCCAATGACAGCCGCTTTTGCCTCCTTTTCGATTTCGCGGAAATGTGACATTGCATTGTTGTTAAACAGATTCATTGCTCGCACTGCTACGCCCTCATTCGGGTGGTGCTTTTCTACTAAATCTTGACTATACGAGTGAGGGATGCCGACTGAGACTGAGCATGGGAGACGATTACCCACAATCCCGCAGCGAGAGAGAGAGAAGAACCATCGGCTCAGTTGTGATTACGTGACGCTCGTCAGACAAAGCGTATGCGTAATACTCGTATTGCAAGACCTCACTCATTTATCAAGTTAAAATTTATTTAAAAATTTTGCTCGTCTTGCAAAACACTCGCAAACCAAGTTACTCGCAATCTGAGGTTTGACTGTATGTCATATTATAAAATGGCAATAGTCAAAAAAGCAAATGATTACCAATGGGAAAACAGCTGGTGGAGTTTATAGCACCCCAGATGTAGAAAACAAAGCGAGCCGAGACGCACCTTCAGCTCCTCAATGAGGGGGTGGGGGCTCCACCCATCAGGGGACAGCTGGTGGTCTCTCAGGTGCTGCTCCATGGGGAGGATTCGTTCGTTCACAAACTGCCACAGGTGACGCTGCAGCTCCTGGACCCGCGGAGGCAGACCCTCAGGTGAGACCACTAAAAGACCAGCGGCTCCTGAGCAATGCTGGGGCCGAGAGGGATCCCTAGGGGCGGAGCTCATGTGAGGGGGCGTGGCCTGTGGAGATCCCACCCTGGTACAGAAACTCCGCCTCTGAGAGGAGGGGCCATCCCCTGGTTGGGGCCCCCGGGGCAGAGCGTTGAAGATGCGGAAGCCCTCCTTAGTGGCAAAGTCCCAGGCCAGATCTGCCATCTGCTCAGCCAGCTGACCCACACTTCCAGCACTGGCAGAGCTCGCCTGTCCTGTATGTCACAAGCAGAGTGACACACCGATCACATCTACACACAGATGAATATCATACACAGAGTCAACTGGACACACATGCTGCAAGACATACATCTACTTACACATGAATATCACAAGCAGAGTAACATGGGAGCATGCTCTTCAGGAGAAAAATAAAAGAACATAGCACAAATTCCATAACATTAGAGGAACCACACACCAGTTCACTATCAGTTTCAAACAAAAAAGGTCTGGAAAACTTGAGTCCTAATTTTTCAAGTAAAAATTTCAGATACCGCATGTTTAAAAATGAGGGGCTATTTTGGGTGCAGTGTAACTTACTGGAACCCTACTACTGGTTTGCCAATCACAACTCTGCAATGCCAGCCTGGGTGACTGATGTGACTGGCTGTTCCCACACAGGTACCTTTCAGGGAACGCTGGTAGACACCCTGCAGGATGGCTGCCACCCTGAAGAAGGAGAAGGCCATGTACAGCTGCCAGTCATCTATGCTGCCCAGTCCCATGGCCCTGGCGTACTGGCTGAAGATTTCCTCTGCTGGGGGGATGCCCATTTCAGCCAGGTTACACTGGCTAAGCCCTAGGCAAGGATAGGAGCAGCAACAGCAGGGTCAGTGCTGCCCACAATCCTCCAGTGGGCAGCACCGTAGGTCCATAACTCCAGGGTTGTAGGTTTGATTCCCCTTGGATCTGCCTACATGAATCTTCACTAGGTAATCTGCTGCTTTTATATTTTATATTTTTTAAAAATGCTTTTACCAGAAAATGCCACCCTGACCACATGCCCATCTTACCCTGCTTGCCCTCCACGGGCTGCGACTAGACGCCAATGCATCTGCCCACCATCTGGCTAACAACTTGCCGGTGTTCAAAATGTCAAGCAACTTTACACATTGCATTTTACTTTCTGCTAACATTTTGGATCCCGAGTGAACTAGTAACAATGTTAGGCAAATATTGGCAAGTCAAGCAGGTGAGAACATGCATTTCCCCATTATGAGTGTTTTAAACTGCAAGGTAGCCCACAACAATATACCTTGCTGAAGATTAATCAAACGCACACCCCTCAGACACACACCCACTGCTTGATTTCGGATGCTGCTCTTCACTGTTTGCCCTGTGCACATTCTGATGCTGATGACAAGCTCAAACTGGTGATGTCATCAAAAACATCAATACTGTAAGTGAATTAAGATTTTTTTTAGAACACACAGTAGACCAATTTGCTGCAATTTACTGGAAATATTTTCATACTTTCCTTTTTCCATACTTATCCAGACTCAGAAAACGCAAAAAACAAATTCCATACTTTCCCATACTGCGTAGAAACCCTGGTTACTGCACAGGAACTGAGAGTGTTTCAGATGACAAAGAGCAGAATATCTCTGAAATTTATCTGCTAAGAATGAACATCATATGTATATGTAACAATTTTCCACCTTCATAAAAACTTGCATTTTATTGCAAATTTTTAGGATGATAGACTGATAAGCATTCCGATTGATTTGCCATAAATCCAAATTCCACAGCACTGCTTTGATTTGTTGTACGTTCCTAGAATCTGGATCGATAATGTAGTTTAAGCCCCCCCCCACCCCAATACCTCTGAGGACAGGGAAGTCTGGGGGGAGGGAGTGGGCCATGCAGCTGGAGGCCAGGTCAGCGAGGGGGTCCCCCAGCGTGGACAGCTCCCAATCCAGGACTGATACCACCTCCGGCTTCTCAGCGTCAAACACCAGGTTATCTAGCCTGGATAGGCAGATGCAGGTTTGCAAAGTCAGAGGTGGCTATGAGAGGTCAAAAGGTGAAATGTTTCCTGATTCTGGAGATGTTGAAAATGTGTGTGCAGGGGTCTTGGGGGATATGCATGTGTGTGCCTGCTGTGTCAGTCCATGTGTGTATGTGCCTGCTGTGTCAGTCTGTTTGTGCATGTGCCTGTCTGTGTGTGCATGTGCCTGCTGTGTCAGTCTGTGTGTGCTTGTGCCTGCTGTTGTCAGACTGTGTGTGCATGTGCCTGCTGTGTCAGTCTGTGTGTGCTTGTGCCTGCTGTTGTCAGACTGTGTGTGCTTGTGCCTGCTGTTGTCAGTCTGTGTGTGCATGTGCCTGCTGTATCAGTCTGTGTGTGCATGTGCCTGCTGTATCAGTCTGTGTGTGCTTGTGCCTGCTGTGTCAGTCTGTGTGCATATTCCTGCTGTATCAGTCTGTGTGCATGTGCCTGCTGTATCAGTCTGTGTGTGCTTGTGCCTGCTGTATCAGTCTGTGTGCATGTGCCTGCTGTATCAGTCTGTGTGTGCTTGTGCCTGCTGTATCAATCTGTGTGTTCTTGTGCCTGCTGTATCAGTCTGTGCGCGCTTGTGCCCGCTGTTGTCAGTCTGTGCGCGCTTGTGCCCGCTGTTGTCAGTCTGTGTGCATATGCCTGCTGTGTCAGTCTGTGTGCATATGCCTGCTGTGTCAGTCTGTGTGCATATGCCTGCTGTGTCAGTCTGTGTGCATATTCCTGCTGTGTCAGTCTGTGTGCATGTGCCTACTGTATCAGTCTGTGTGTGCTTGTGCCTGCTGTATCAGTCTGTGTGTGCTTGTGCCTGCTGTGTCAGTCTGTGTGTGCTTGTGCCTGCTGTGTCAGTCTGTGTGTGCTTGTGCCTGCTGTATCAATCTGTGTGTGCTTGTGCCTGCTGTGTCAGTCTGTGTGTGTGCTTGTGCCTGCTGTGTCAGTCTGTGTGTTCTTGTGCCTGCTGTATCAATCTGTGTGTGCTTGTGCCTGCTGTGTCAGTCTGTGTGTTCTTGTGCCTGCTGTGTCAGTCTGTGTGTTCTTGTGCCTGCTGTGTCAGTCTGTGTGTGAGTATCCAGCAATATTTATTGTCGGGATACAAAGTAACACATTAATGTAGCTTCATTAAGGTGAGAATGAATGAGCAGCCCCCAGTAAAAAGAAATGCAAAAATATATACAGTACGAATGTGAGTATGGGGAGTGTGCTGGGGTACGAGCATGTGCAGCTGGCACCTGAAATCCCCGTGTACCACCGCATTCCTCTGGAGCCTCGGCAGGTGTTGTGGGAACCACTCCATCAGCCGCTCCATGGCGGGGATACGGCGCGTCTCGCTGGCCCTGTACTGCTTCGTCCACCGGTGCACCTGCCGTGCAACGTACTCTCCTGGGGGGTGGGCAGGGGGGAGTCACTGGTAAACCTATTGATCACTGGTCTGCTGGAATGGTCACGCAGGTCAGAAGAATGCCACGCGGGGGTGCCCTGCCTGGCTTGCCGAAGTCAGACAGCCCCGCAGCCTCAATGTCCACGCTGTGGATCTGACAGAGGACGCGTGTCATAGCCTGGTACACCTCCCCCCGCTCCTGCGGGCTCAGGCCTGGCAGGGAGGGGTCCTGGAACACCCTTCCTGGGCAGTACTGCATCAGGTAGAAGGGGGTGCCAAGGACACTGGACCGGGACAGGAGGAAGAGAAACAGTAAGGAGAGACACAGCGATGAGAGCTAAAGTCGTGGGCTTCGGATCTTCAAGGTCCACAAAATCACACTAGTGATTTATCCTGCTCTACAAAAGGGATTTACGTAGATTTTCAAAAGTAAATCTAAAGCTAAAAAAATGTCAATCACCGATAATCAATAACACACTGATAAAATTACTGTACTTATTGGGGCTGTTCTTTAAGCCACTTTCCTCAATGGGACTTTGTTAAGCTTAGATTTCAAGCTGTTTCTTCAGTAAAATACAGATATACTGCAAACACACATATATATGTGTATCTGTAAATTGCATATTCATACAAGCCAACAAGAAGTCCCACAATAAACAATAAAAGGCTATTTAGCTCATATTGCTTGTAATTATATTTCATTCTCCTACACCCAGTGTGTACAACTGTAAATCCTGCTAAGCTATCGATCCATTTTCCAAAAGCACTAATCACAGGGATCATGGCAGTGAGCCTGAAGATTATCCAGGAAAAAGATGCAGGCAGAATTGGGACAAACCAAATACACGGGCCTGAGGGTGTGAGGCAACTGCCATGCTCACATATCAACCAAGCAATATGCAAGGAAAGGGAGGTAATGCAAAACAAGCTCACCTTGCGTCCTCACAGAGGGCAATGACCTCAGGGACAGGCACGCCGGCGTGCCCAAGGGCCTTTAGGACCCTGCGGAGTGAATAGCACAGATCCCTTCCTTCAAACTAGGACTAAGACAACAGACCCAAATGACCCAATGAAAGCCAGAATGGGAGCCTGTTGCAGAACGTAGGGGGAGGGGGGAATTTGGAGTATGTGAACGTGCCTGAATTCCCTCTCCACAGCATGAGCTGAGGGCAGCAGCTTCCCCGGTGGCTTCTTCCTGAGAACCACACGTTGCCCCCCACAGGTCACCAAGTAGGTGGGGTTGGACTGCCCGTGGCAGAACTGGCGGAGGGTCACCGGCTCTGGTGCACAGGAAGCCACGGGGTCAGTAATGGCCAATATAGTGTACAAATAGCTACAATGGCCAATATACAGTACATATAACCCACAATGCTTATGATGAACCTGTGATGGAAGGCATTATCTCCCAAGAAGGACATGTCTGTCCTTCTTGGGACAGTCGCCTGACTGTGTCAGGCTGACTGTCCATATCATAAAGCTGACATTGCGACTGTGTCAGGCTGACTGTCCATTTCATAAAGCTGACATTGCGACTGTGTCAGGCTGACTGTCCATATCATATAGCTGACATTGCGACTGTGTCAGGCTGACTGTCCATATCATAAAGCTGACATTGTGACTGTGTCAGGCTGACTGTCCATGTCATAAAGCTGACATTGCGACTGTGTCAGGCTGACTGTCCATATCATAAAGCTGACATTACGACTGTGTCAGGCTGACTGTCCATATCATAAAGCTGACATTGTGACTGTGTCAGGCTGATTGTCCATATCATAAAGCTGACATTACGACTGTGTCAGGCTGACTGTCCGTATCATAAGGCTGACATTGCGACTGTGTCAGGCTGACTGTCCGTATCATAAGGCTGACATTGTCACTGTGTCAGGCTGACTGTCAGTATCATAAAGCTGACATTGCGACTGTGTCAGGCTGACTGTCCATACCATAAAGCTGACATTGCGACTGTGTCAGGCTGACTGTCCATATCATAAAGCTGACATTGCGACTGTGTCAGGCTGACTGTCCATATCATATAGCTGACATTACGACTGTGTCAGGCTGACTGTCCATATCATATAG
>JAOYFF010000041.1:34949297-34966574 GCA_025773925.1 Cryptomyrus ogoouensis
TAGCTGACATTACGACTGTGTCAGGTTGACTGTCCATATCATATAGCTGACATTACGACTGTGTCAGGCTGACTGTCCATATCATAAAGCTGACATTGCAACCATGGCAGGCTGACTGTCCGTATCATAAAGCTGACATTGTCACTGTGTAAGTAAACACTCTGTTAGATTGAGTGCCCATGTCATATGGTAAACATTGATACATGGTCTAGTGCCTGTATGGAGTGGTGAATATTATGACTGTCAGGTTGGGTACCTGTGTAAGGTATCTGTGTGCGGTAAAAGACTGTGACCATTTGAAGCTCAATACTCATTTCATGTTATGGACACCAGGTAGAAGACAATGTCACTATATATGCCGGGGACATAAATTATTTAAGGATTTATACTTGTACATAAATGTACACCAGCAGAAAATGAAATCTTGTTTCAAGAGCAGCAGTAAAACAAACATTTCAAGACATTATTTTGCCTCCTTTTGGAAGAAAAACAACTACAAAATAAGACATCTAGCTAGCTAGCCAGAGAATGGGCGACCTAACAAATGAGTATGTCTTGATGTCAAGAATGATGTGCTCCTGTGTAACAGGGGCAGATTACCTGTGCTAGGCAAGTGGAGGACTTCTTGGAGGTAATGAGTTAGCTGGTCCAAAGGCAACTGCATGGTCTTCCTCACACTGCGGGTCCCCCTCACAAAGCCTGCCAGGGGGAAGCCTAGCACCGCACTGAGCTCCTTTATTGCCGAGTCAGGCTCCATGACCTGGGGAGTCATAGTGTAAGACAAATGCTTACCCTCTCTTTCTGATGCTTGTACTGTACACAATATTGCACAAGAATATCAGCGTAGCAGGGTACAGTATCACCCTGTATTGTACATTGCAAAGGAAGCAAACCCAGCCGCACAGCAAAGTAACTCAAGTACCTTGATTGCATGCATACCCAGCTGGGCGGCAGCCTTGGCGTTGGATCCAATGTCATCCAGAAACACCGCTTCCTGTGGCAAGACTCCAAGTCTCTCGAGGCACAGGTGGTAGATCCTGGGATCCGGCTTGCACATAGCCTCCAGACATGACTCCACGATCTCCACAATGAGAAGAATGATATGACACAACACAAAGGGACAGTGCCCTTAAAACTGCTAAATTGTAGCTAAGCTACAGAACAGCCTAATCAACCAATCAATCAATCAAATCAATCAATCAACTTATCACGATGTTGGTAGGATTCAATATTAATTAATCTGTTGGTCAGAACAAACAGCTTTCTTTCTGAATTGCGATTTATCACTCAGGAACTGTTTCCCCTGATTTTATGTCTCTCTATGCATTTCATGCTACTACACATCACAGATTACAGTAAAAATGTAACTTGCCCTATCAGGCTGCTCAGTCTCATACGGCTCTCTGCTGTCTGGCTTAACCTTTGCTGTCCTGTAATGCATACTGTGTGTTTCTTTAAACTGCCCTGTATATTTTGTGTGTCATGCCGCACTTGTATACTGTACTGTAGTGCAGTACATTTATAGGCCATTTACTACTGTCAGTTTACAGACTTTGTTCGATCTATTGCCTCTGTATTCTTGCATTTAATACTGCCTAGCTGTGCTCTATGACCTCAGGCGTTCCCTCTTCTGTAGTAAAAGTCTTTATCTGCACAAATTAAATAAAGAGAGAACTGGCTTATTTGTAAGACAGTTACAACATATCCTTGTTCACACTCGATATGGTCTTAAAGTGAGGCTGAAGCTCACCACGTCAAACAGGGAGCGGTCAAGTGGCAGGTACGTGTTTCCGTCTGACAGGAAGAAGTTGTTGCTGAGGACGGCGGTCCTGAGGCCCTCGGCACGGATGCACTGAATGGCCTCCATCATGGCGGGGTGTGTCTGAGCCATGGGCCTGCTGGTCAGGGCAGAAACGAAGGAGGCAGCAGAGACAGGGCGGCCAGCCTTGGGTGGGGGGTTTACGGGAGGATTAAAAAAATGATGAGTAAGAAAACACATACAGAAGAGTAATCTCAAACTCGGCCTCTAGAGGGCAGATTACACCTGGGTTTGCTTCATTTCACAGCCTCACTTGCTCAATCTGTAAATCAGTGCATGTACCAGCTGGACTATGCTGCTGTGAGCTTATTACTCATCAACAGACCTATCTGTACAGCTGCTAATATAGTATAGACAATTCAGGACAAGAACTGCTTTAAAACATAAAAAACTAAATGCTACCATGTCCCATCAGAGGACACTGTAACGTACCAAGTCTGCACACTCCTTGCTGAAGGCTTCCACAAAGAGCTGTGCATCCATCTCTCCACGCATGAACTTCCTCCAGGAATTGTTCTCGCCACCGGTTTTGATGGCCTGGGCGATTGTCCCACCTGGGATGCCATTTTCCTGCTCCCACTCTTAACAGGAAATTATTATTTTTAAATCAACATATTTAATAATTTCAACAAAAAATTAACTTAGAACTTCAAAAATAACAAGGACGCACCCGAATGTGTGGTAGTAACTGAAAATACAGGCTCACAGAAAGTTTTGGGCTGCTTACTTAATTCTGTGAAAATGTTGCAAATTAATTAGTTTCATTACAAAAGTCCATTGATAAGCAATGTTTAACATATCTGCACATATCTTCAGCACAGACATCTTTTTTTTTTAATCAATGGCTCCCAAAGGGATACTAAACACAAATGTTTGGTGTTTTATGTTACTGCAAAGGTGTTACTAATTAAAAGGCTCCCAATGAGACTACTTGTCAATGAACCATTAAACTCAGGACAGCTCTTTTATACCTGTAATTTGGGTATTATTACGTGAAATTAATGTTTTACTTAAAAGTACTGGTTGATTCAAATGTGATATATACTTTTGTAAACAAATGAACAAAGTAATGATTCTTGTTAGAAATCCAATACATCTGCTGTATTTTTACTGAATTAAGCAGGCGTCCCAATACTTTCTGTGAGTACTGAAGATACCAGAAATTATCGCATTTTCGGCTGCATCTCCATATTTATTTACCTGTCGCCTTGTGGAAAGGTGACGGCAACAGGACACCACCCATGTCAAAAATGACAGCTTTGTATCGCGGTGTAGCTGTATATCTCCTGTGACATCCTGCCAGAAGGTGCCATGGTAGGCGGCTCCTGCATACCACCGTACACCCCAGGGAAACTAACCCAGTCGCATATATCATATCTGTAGACCATCTGAGTACATATACATAAAAAAGACAATGGTTAATCAACTAGTTAGGTTTCAGTTGCAAAATGTGCATTTCGTGTACATGAACAATATTAAACATACTTGTGCTATCTTTGTTGAACTGACTATGCATTACGACGAGCTACAGATAGTTTTAACACGGATTTTAGCTGTCATATTTCACTGGAGTGTTTTACTGTCATATTTAGTACAGTACATAAAGTTCAAAAATTGTCCCAGTGTGAAAGCCGTTTTATTTAACAAATTCGACTAAATGTGCAACTGAATTGTAATATACTGAAAATGATTTATATATTTATATCATAAACGTTAAAGAACAAGAAAGGTGCCAGGCATTCTCGATAGCATATGGGCTACAGCGATTAGCCAATCATCACTAAATTAACAGTTAGTTTGACGTACTGGCAATGTTATTTTACCTGCCACTTTAATATAATTTGAAGATCATCAGTTTTCCTTTAAATTTTATGTTTGTAGTAAAAATAAACAGTTTAAACTTATCTTCTGGTTAAGAAACCTAACTTCTCACCAACAAGACAACCTTTAGACAAACATAGCATAGAGACCATGCTGATCATGTGACCAAAATGCAACGTCATTTTTATGTCACGTGTTATGGGCTACAAGAAGGTCGCAGAGAATTTGGTAATGTACTGAGCATTATATGAGACAAAATAGCGACTGCCAGGGTTATAGGAAGCATCTATAATGTAATAATAATACAATAATAATAAAACCCCGTTTAAACTAGGGCAATTGTATTTTAACAGGACAGAAAAATGCTGTAATACTTACAGCTGAAAATGAGACGCCATCTACTGTTTAAATAGATCAATTTTCTGTATGATGGGAGTTACAACGTGTTGGAGCCATATATAGTTCAGGTGCTTTCAGTTTTTTCTTTTTACCTCTCCTGTAATTATTTTATATTCATCAGTGCGTGTTACAAACCTTTTTTTTTCCACATTGAGGCATATATGGAGTAAATGACGCATTCAGCAAGTATCAAAATATTTAAAAAGTAGAATACAGATTGCACCAATCCTAGGGTATTGTGCTTCCACTGAGCTATCATGTTAACATCTGAATTGGTACTTGTCAGTGACAACTGACTGTTGTTTGCTGTAACAGCTTTTGACAGTTATGACAATGTAGTATTGAAATGGACTTATTCTTCCTTATGTCATCACTGAACTACCATGGATCCTACATAATAAAGTAACCTATCATTATAATTTGTAACAATATAATGAGAATCAAACAGGCCTGTAATACTGGCTTTTGTTCAGCCATTTTTTACATGCCTACCTACATAGGGACACAAGGATGATGTTCAAGATTTACACTAAACTCACCTTTAATGGAGGGCTGGGATGGTATGTGACTCACTTGGTTAGATTCTGTGCAAGTAATCAGAAGATCGCTGCTTCAAATCCCATGACAGGCACAGTGATGTCAAAATTGCACCCTTGAGTAAGGCCCTTAGCCTCTGACTGCTGGCTGACCATGCTTTCTACTGTACATTATTTACATTATAAAGTGGATCTTTAAAACTGATTTATAAGGAAATGTTGGTGATTCTTAAGGACAGAGAAATTCTAAGACTTAATATACTAGGTTACATACACTATTGGTCAAAATTGTGGAGACACCTAGCATTTTTGGTAGTAATGTCAACAATCAAAGAATGTTTATAAATAACATACATTGGACGATTAAATAAGTAACTGGAACAACAGTTGAATAAAGTTCTGCAATCTCTAAAAACTGGAAGTGTTTCCACAATTTTGGCCACTAGTGAACACCCTGAATACCCCAAAACACAGCCTTACATCTGGCATTTGGTCTATATTGTCAATTAAGCCCAAGTTACACTAACCAGCTCATTGGCTGCTCCTGCTTACTATGCGTTTTTGATGATGCTAAATACAGGCACGCAAATTGACTAATAAAATACAGACGCTCCTCTACTTAGGAACTTTCAGACATATGAACGAAGAGGACTGTAAGTCCAAATTGTGTTCCTTGGGCTCCCATTTCCTGTCCGCAACATCAATTTTTTTTTCTGCGCACCATTTCCGTTTAGTACGACTTCTGGCCGCTACTCCCGCCGTGCAGCAGCGTAGCGTGCGTACTCCCAGCATCTTAGTTCTCTGTACTTGCGTATACCCTTAAAATGATGTTGAATAACGACTTACGAACATTTCAAGTTACAAACGGCCATTAGGAACGTAACTCATTCGTAAGTAGAGGAGCGTCTTTATAGAGAGTCCTATTAGGACAAACTGTAAGTGTATTTCAAATTATCTGCCTGCCACCTTAGACTGAAGCTTTATGAGTCAGAAATACAAAATCAACAGAAGATGCCCACTATTGCTAATTTAACCATATGATGTTGAGTTTAGTGCAACTTAACTTCAGGGATCCAAGCCGTCATCTTACAGTGTGACATGTGTTATTTAAGTTTCTTTATATTTATGTCTACATTTGTTATGTCATTTTCTATGCTGACAATCCTAGAGCTGATAAACGATCTTTTGTTTTATGATCTGTTCTGTTCAGTATAAGTTGACTTGCTGATTATCTTCAAGCAGCATCAAAGTAAAAACTCACAGAAAGAAAAGGAAATATACTCATTAAAATTACTTATACTTTAAATAATAATCCATATGGACATTTGTCTTTGAAGAGGGACTGCATACAGAATCAGTCATACCACAAATGCATTTAGGGATTTGAATTCACTAGAAAAAGCAGTTCAAAAAGTTCTGAGTTGGTATCCAATCAAAACAAATAAAACTGACCCAGTTTTCTTTGTCCAGACTGAGAAAAACAATGAAATGAAAAGCGAAGTGCCACACAAGAAAAGGAATGCAAGCAATGTGTTTAGGCAGAGAGAAATGGCCTAGAGGCACAGTTGTTCTGAAAAGAACTGAGAACTTCTATTCAGCTCCAGCCATTCGATTCGGCAAAAAAGTGATAAAGCGGGGGTTACATAACTAAAGACACACCCCTTGGAAGTGTGAATTTGGCTACCCTCTCCTGTGCAATAGGGGTGAAAACAGTTTCTTGAAGACTGTGCTGGTGCTTATTGTCTCAGTGCACTCCCCCTTTAACCAGTGGTAACAGCCATGCAAACTGTTTGCCTGAAACACCCTTTAGATCCACTTATGCGTTTGCACAGCAGACTGCAGCGTATGTACATGCCGCTCTCAGCGGCGATACAGCACGTCACCTGCATTCACGTTTTACCAATACAAATAAAGGTGCAGACGTATGACAGAAATGCTACAGAGTCAGGCTTAGGCTGAAGTGGCCGCTGCAGTCTCAGATCCTTCTTCAGGTCATTTGTATCTTCTCTTCCTCTCTCTTTAATTCCCCCGGTCCGCTGCCCATTAAGAGCCAATGGGGATGTGGGGATTGTCACAGAGCCCTCTGGATAGCAGTCATCTGTGTGAGAGCCACATCGCGTTGCCGTTTTAAAAAGGGGATCCTTCGCCTGCTGTCAGACACGACAGGGAGTCGCTGCAACAGTTCCTCAACCCATTCTGATCTTCCAAACTGGTATGGCGCTAAAAGGGCTGTGTCCATCGATAAGCTCGGTGGCGCCCCCTCTAGGTGTTGCTAACTCGAGGGGACAGGGCGGCGTAGCCCTTCTTCTGCGCGCGCAGCAGGGGCGTCTGGGTGTCCACGTCGCGCATGCCACGCCTCCTCAGCTCCCGGAAGCACCGCTGCGTCCAGCCGTACACCAGGCAGTTGAGCAGGCCCTGGGAGGCAGAGGTGAAGGCCTGCGGGGCGAGGAGGAGTGGGGAGGAGGAAGGGTGGAAACGTTACCAGTCCAGTTAGACTCAACCGAGGAGCATGTGGCACAGAGGTGAGAATGATGATTTCTACACTGGAGGAAATGTACCGTCAAAAAAAAAACACTTAATGTTTGTTTCATTCCTCGACACCCGAAGGTAGTGAAGTTGTTAGGGAGCTGGACCTTCTAACTGGAAGGTACCGGGGCTGAGTCTCAGGAAGACCATGCTGGCATACTCTATATGCTTTATAATTATCTGCTTTATAATTAAAATCTATCTGCTTATGCATATTAAACCAGATGCACTGTTGTGTAGGTGGGCAGGTAGGCGACACTTGTCACTTTGAAGAAAAAGATCTACAGAGAAGCTGAAATAATTTTAAATGAAGCAGAGCTGATGGTGCGTTTACCTGTAGGATGTAGAGAGAGACGCCCACGCCTCCTTCCAGCAGCCTGGGACTGAACAGGATGGCAGCGGCGAGGAAGATGGCTGAGTGGTCGCAAAGTGAGAACAGCTAAGGTCAATCTGGGTCAGCTGGCTGGCTGAATGACGATGGCTGGGCTAGTTCTAATCAATTGGTCCTCGGGCTCAGAAGTCCAAAATTTAGACAGTAATATAAAGTAACAATCGATCCACTTTCCTTTCTATTTATCTAATTCCACCATTGCAACAGCAGTACTGCAGCATTATATTAACATGTAAAAGGATCGTGACTGAGTTGAGCTGCTCCATGAAGTCCAGCAGAATACCATGCTAAAGGGTAGATAAAGTTAAAACAGCGATTATAGCTATTTGTGTCTGGATGGTGGACATGGACAGGGTGGGGGGGGCCTTACCTGGGCCCCAGCAGAAGAAGAAGGCCGAGGGGTAGAGGAGCATGCGTCGCTCAAGGACGCGGAGCGTGGCCCATTGTTGGTTGCCACAGAAACCACTGGAGCTGATGCAGCGGCAGTAGAGGGAGCGAGCCTTTCCCATGAGCACCTGGGTGAACGACACACACAGTGTTCCTGAGCAACAGACCCCTCAGGGCATGTGCGATATTGGCTTGGCTAGGGGCAGATCTGATCATGGTGTGAATTATTAATAGGTAATACATACTGACAAAATCGGAATTCATATATTCATCCATATACAAAATAACAACTAAAGACTCAATATATTACAGTTTATCTGTCCTGGTATCTCGTTTACTCTAGCACTTGTTCTTGTAATGTTGTGCAAAAGTGCTAGAAACATTTTGGAGATTTTGGTAAAAGCCATCCAGATGATACGCACCACGATGCCCACAAACGTGAAGAAGAAGGCAGCCAGGAAGATGGCAATAGTGTAGATATGAATGAGACGGCAAGGCAGGGGCTCCTCGGAGCTGGTGGAGGCTGGGTACAGTGCTTCTGTGTGCATTAGGAGGCACCTGACCAATCAGAGGTAAGAAGGAGAACCAGTCAACAAATTGGTCAATCTGATTGGACCTTCCTTATGACAACGAGAAGCTACTTGTTAACACTGAGTTTGTCATCATGAATCCATAAACTATGAATGTAGTCTTCAAGACATAATGAAGAAAGCACTGAGCAAGTATTACTTCATATTATTATGCTTTCTTGAAAAGATTCAGAATTTTAAACTGGAAAGGCTACAGTTCTAGTTACAGATAGATACAAGGTACTGATGAACTTACTTGTAAGGCTGACTGAAGTTGGCAAAGCACTGGTCAGAGTTGCTCACAGCAAACACTGGTACCATCAGCAGCACAGGAACCACGCTGCAGGCAGACAGAGATAAAGCTATACAGCTGGGAGCTGGGCCACCACCTGGCCCTATAAGTGCAGTAGTACAGAGTACAGGCGACAATAAATGAGAGACCTGAATGACCTGAAGACTGACCTGAGTGTCAGTGAAGGCAATGATGTTGTACCACTGAGAAAATTTATTTATTAAGCTATAAATGCAGGTTTTTTTAATAGAAACAAAAGTAAACCTGTTAAATATCTTATTGCCTTTCAAAACTAAGTATCAAGTATGTGTGTGTGTGTGTGTGTGTGTGCGTGTGTGTGTGTGTGTCGCGTGTGTACAGGGGTGAGAGAGGGAACATGCAATCATTATCAAATAATAGTCAATGAATAAGAAAGGTAAGACATATGTGATAAGGGATAAGTGTTCTCTTAAAACTCCACATTTAAATTTTAACAAAATTTTAGCAAACTGACATCTTCACATTCTGTGTTATAATATAACAGTTTTGTGTAGATTGATATGCAAAATGATTTAGATAATTTTGCAGCAGGATTGGGGTTACACACATCTTTACAAGTAGCTATTCACAGCATAGCTGAAAGCAAGCGAATTAGGAAATTAAAAAATATGTATGGATTGAAAATAAGCCAAGTATTACTGTCGCTCTAGATGTTACAGGACAGAACATAAAGCAATTATACTCCCACCACAGCAGGTATATTTAACTTATGGTTTACTGTAAATATGTTTAAGAAAAAAATCTCTCCTCACCATGACAAGATAACCGTGATCCTGCCAAATGTACCCTCAGGGAACTGAAACGGAGGTAAAATAAATCATGTTAGGACCGTGGCTTAGGGAAAAGAGCTTCCCCATTTGTATTTGTGTTGTCTTACACGTCATGCAGGCACCAGTCAGAAGGGCATCTTAACTAAAAGGGAAAGCTGCTGTACTCGCCACAGAAAGGACCAGCCCAAACAGGAGAAGGTTTCACGGGTTCTGCGTTTGTTAATATTACATACACATATAATTTTAAATTAATTTATAATGTAAAAACAAAGACCAGTTTAAATAGCAAGGAAAAACCTATATTTAGGTTATATTAACAGTGGCTGAAGAAGTTAAGAGCATTTTTTGGATTGTAAAAATTTGGTATCCCTGTATAAACCCACACAACGAACATGCAGACTGAACCTGGTAGCCACAACAATGGAGGTGTGAGGAAAAACCTTTGAAATACGACGTGATTTTTCTTCACGATTATGCTGCATATCAGTGACTGTCTGTGCTAAACATGGCGGGTGACAGGCTGGGATTTCTTTGCTGTTCAGTCACACAGTGCAGCAGGTTGCTGGTCCTACCTGTGCAGGGAAGCCATTCAGCCTTCTGCAGTACTTCTCCTTCAGACCCCTGTACAGCACCCACACATAATTCAGGGTGTAGAAGAAGGAGGACATGTAGAAGATCTGTGGACAAAGATACCATGTAAAGGACACACAGGTGAACGTGGATTATGACATCATTATGAAAGCAGCTGGGTTCACCATGATTGTTAAACAGAAGACCTTCTCAGAAAAGGTATGGTAGCTTCATAAATGGAGCCCTAAAGTGAATTCCAGAAACGTCATGGCTGATGACCTGTGCGTGGTTATCTAACCGGCCCTGAAATAATCAGGTAAGGGAATCTGCAGGAGCTCCTTAGACACAGGTCTGGAGAGCTGATTTCACAGACACCGGCTGCCAGGTGCCATTTTTGTTCTGTATTAGACTGCTTCAGTAGGTATGAGATGTTTATTAGCACAAAAAACATCAGGTTAACTGCGACCATGCACACAAGACAGAAATCGTTCCAGCGCCTTTAGAAATGTCGACATGTCTCCACTGCACTTGCTCCTGGCAAATAAAAATGCCAATTTTTTCAGGCTTTGGCGTACCGTCCAACGCGGCGTTTCCCAGTATCTCTGCTGCAAACAATTACACACCCAGCAGGAAGCTGGAAACTGCGTGTCAGAGCTTTGGGCCGTCTCTGCCCCTCACCCCCGCAATGTCTCTGCTCCGCCAGGGAGTGAGGTGTGGGCACAGGATATCCTACTGGGGGGGGCACAGTATCAGCACAATGCATAGGGGACTTGGGAATGTCACTGCTAGCTCTAGATAGCCCTTGTCCAGACTTTAAAAGCCAAAACTTATTCAGGGACATGTTAGCCACACCCACAATCATTCAAATGGGGGGGGGGGGCTGTTTCTACCCTCTTCCCTTTGTGAGATCATGCAGAATGCCTAGAATAATAAAAATTCACACATTCTATAAAATATCCATCCATCCATCATCTCCTAACTGCTCAAGGTCATGACAGGTCCTGGTACCTACATTCTATAAAAATACATGTGAGCAACTATAACTGAAATATAATTAACTGTCACATTTCAGGCTGGGTGTGAGCGTCCTACAAATCAGCAGTGCTATGCAACATAAACATGTTAGCTGAATATGAGAATTTGCCAGCCTGCGTGTACTAGGGTACAGCATGACTTAGTCTGATACCATATGCCAAAACATCTTGGACATATCCTTCATGGACACTGCACTTTGCCAGCAAAATCAATTCCAGTGAAATTATTGAAAAAAAAAAAAACTTCCAGTGACTAGGGGGACAAACATATTAGATGCATCCCAGTGACTAGCGTTGGAATGACCCCGGGACTTTTCAGGACTGTCAGTGACGTCTGGAACCCCTTGATAAGAATTCAGAGAGTCGTTCGCATGAGTGCCAGCAGAACGAGACCAACCAGAATGATGAGTGCCATTCTGCTTCACATATGATTAACACCAGCATGTGACGTGATATTTTCACATTGCATACATACAGGCATGTATTGCATGCATTTGGTTCGTAATGTTGGGTTGATGGAATCTCACTGACAGAGCAAGAGTTACATAAGCAGTCAGTCAGTAAAACAGCCAGTGCATTGGGGATGCTATGCTTTTCTAAGACTCCTGCACCTTTTAATCTCTTCCTGTTCACACTGCTTTCATGGCAGTGGAGAGCACATTCAGTGTGCTGTCACTATTTTTCGCATGTTTCCATCCTGACATCTTTCTGGCGCTTCCCTGAATCTACAACTAGGTGGCCCTAGTGAAAATGGGGCTGTGATTGGTTCATACAGGAGGCCTGCAAAGTGGGTCAGCAACATACACCGCTTTAGTGCCACCATCAAAACGTGAGTGTGGGAAGGGGCACAGATTTACCGCCCCACTTCATTTTGCGGGCTGGGCTGCCCTACTTTTCTCTTGCTGGGTGGTGGGTGAAATATCTTTGGAAATATAACAAAGCGGATCAGACAAATGGTTGTACCAAACATAAAGAATAGACAAGGTCTGTATGATGTGTTTGTTGCATTTCTCAGCTGATTATACATGTCTGCTATTAGTTTTTTAGCCAGCAATATCTTGGAAGGCATTTCACGAGCTGCTAATAGGTCATTTTCAGAGATTTTATACAGCATTATAGCATTATTATGGCTAAGTCACAGTTAAGTTATAACGTTTACACACATTCCAGCTTCCATTACATGTGACTCTTAGTGCAACACTTAGTGAGTCACTGGACATGGAATCCATCTGGCTAAATCCAACACAGATGTTCCCAAAACCAACAGCGTCCAATACAGCGCAGTACCACACCACACAGTACAACACCACCACAAACTCGCAGCCTGGACAATTATATTCTTCTCTGAGTGGGAAACAAACAGAGGCACGTCCATATATTTCAGGACAACTTTCACAGAGAAGCAAAACTGTTAACTTTTACCATTAGGTTATCAGGCCAGGGGTAGAGCAGGAATAGAGGAAAATAATATAGAAATATATATTACAAGGAAAGTTTTTCCATCATTTACGTGGCCTAATTTGCAGTTAAAAAGAGTGAATGTGAATGTGCGACTGGGGCCACTGACCTGTTCGACAGTGTGCAGGTTTTGGCAGGCACAGGGACTGGTGTGGGGCTGTGTGAAAAGCAGCGCCCCGACGAGCCAGCTCAGAGCCAGCAAGAGGTCCGCCAGGCTGAGGAAGAGCAGCGGACGGACCTGCGGGTCGAGTTAGAGAATGAAAAGAGAAACCAAGCCGATCAGAGCCGCCCAGCTCTCACTCCTGCATTCTCCTCATCCTACACATTTTCTCCCAACAGAGAGACATCAGTCAGACAATTCCTGTGCAGAAACCACCTTCCTTTAGGGGCAGTAAGCTGAAAACATACTCCGGCAATTGCAAAGCCTAGATCTCTAAAACATCTTCTGCAGTTTTGTTTGTCATGTCTGCTTTACGAATTTAACTAATTGTTAACCCCATGAGTATCAATGCAAAAAACATTTCTATACGTTTCACATATTAAAATGTATAAGATGAATTTAACCATTTGAAGCATTATGAAACAAGGGCAAAAAAATGAGGAATCATAAGAATAACAAATCGTGAATAATGAACATTGAAAAATATTTATTACAGCAAATACGCAATAAGATTTCATACTTTGAACATGCATTTTTCAGAAAGTTGGAATTGCATTGGGAGAAATTTGCTACGGGATGAACGCAGGATTAACCACCATACAAGCTTATCACTTAGACTAAAACAGCAGAATCATCGTAGAAACTTCAGAAAGTCAGCTACCAACCTCACTTGTTCCAGTTAGATTCTGGAAAGTTGTGTAAACAATGATGGACCCAGAACCACAAATACTAGAAGAGAAAATTCGAACAATTAGTTTCTAAAAAAAAAAAAAAGAAAAAAGAATAGTCCTATATTAAAAAGTCTAATTATATTTATTTCGTGGTGCAACTTCTTTACCTTAGTATCGCCATGATCAACTGTATCCATTGTACTGCCGCATACGCCTTGACAACAGAAAATAAAAATTTTGGTAAAATACTTGTCAGCAAACATCCTCTTTCGGCAATTTCTCACAACCGTAACAACAATTAAAAATGGATAATAAACACGGCAATACACCTAAGATTATCATCTCGAACGTTTGTTTTACTGCTTGACATGGTAATTGATAAGAAAAACATATTTATGGCATGACATTGCATCCAAAAGCAACTGCAAAGCTGTACTCTAAATAGAAACGGCAGCACGACGATATGCGACTAATGTATATAGTTCTAAACTTGAAAAAAATAAGAAATTGACTGCAAGTGCTCCACTTCAGATAACATTTCAACTGCAACTATTAAATATGACCCCGATTACAATAATTAAACTTTAATTAATCTTCCTGACTGACATGCATATATAGCCTACTTACGTTTGTCCAGTCCTCCACCGGCAGTGTTATATTTTGCAGTGTGTCGTTGGAGAGAGGCGCTCGCATGGTTCGCATTAATATATAATCTTTGCCTGTTTCAGTGGCACGAAAATCACTGCCGATCAGCAAAACTTGCTTTTACATTAAAAGCACGGCAGTGGTCGGTTATCAGGATTTAAAACTTACACAGATCCGTCATGTAACGATCGCAAACCTACTGAAATGTTTAGTTTCCGTCCCAGCATTCAGATGCGCTTCTACTTAAATACAAATGCCCCACCCACAAAAGTCCTGTTGGTAGTGGGGGAATTTCCTTCATACTAAGGGCAATTCAGGTCAACAGCGCTTTTATCTGATCTCTAAAGCAGTAAACGTACATACCGATTTTGTACTGAAATGTATGGAAAGACATAATACTTACATGTACTCTAAAATGATACTCACCCTGTCAGCAATTGCATCTTTACATTTAAGTGATCAAAGCCACGAATTAATACGTAATGTTTTACAAGTGAATGTCCATATTTGTCCACCCATCTGTCCTGCAAACACTTAATTATTCAGTGCAGGGTGATGGGGGACCGGGAGCCTAGCGCAGGGCAAGAAACAGGTGTTATGCCGAAAAAGGCATCTCTGCCGTAGAATGCATGCCTGTCTCTAAATGACCGATTGGTCGCTGATCTGAAACGAGTTGAGCTTCTTTGTCGAGTAAGGCTACCGTAGTGCTAATCAATAGCCCCAAAAAACCCGTAAAACTCTAACCCCAACCAACTAAAAACCCAAAAAACCTCTAAAACCCTAACCCTAACCCCCAAAACACCCCTAAAACCCTAATCCTAACCCCTAAAAAACCCCTGACCCCAAAAAACCCCCTAAAAGCTCAACTCGTCGGAACACCGGCATGCATTACAAGGCAGGGATGCCTTTTTCGGCAGGGATGCGTTTTTCGGCATAACACCGTATGTCACAGGACATCCCCATTTAGCAAAGCATCTGTTTCTGGCGAAAACACACAAACTCCACACAGGGACTTTGGGGGAGGGGGGATTTGAACCATGGAAGGGGTTAGGGTTAGGGTTAGGCAGCAGTGCAGCACACAGCCACCTGTCCATGTTTATCAAAAGTTCAATACTTTGATAATGGCACAGGTATCGCAGAACAGTCACTAGTTAAGGCTTGAAAATGGATTATAATATCTGTGTAGGTTGCGGACAGTGGAGGATGAAGTAGCTTCATTATATTAGCATTGACAACATTCTGGCTTAAATATGCTGAGTTTGTGCACTGTAAAAAAGAGAAAGTTAAGACAACTTAAAATTTCAAGGCAACTCACTGCACTAGATTTTTTAGTTTTGAGGGCAATTAACTTATACGTTTTTATGAAAATCACCTATTGTTATGGCAAGTAATTATTTTTCGTTCAGATAATTTCTCTTTCATATCTATAAAAACTTCAAATGTTTGTACATACTAAGGATTGCTAACAACAAAAGTTGGTCCAACCTATTGTCTTTTCTTAAGATTTATCTTTCATATGTGTAAAGACTTAAAAATATGAGTTTAGCATGCTAAGGCTTCACCCGTTGCAGTGCCAGGGGTACAAACACAGTGCCCAAAGGCGTGCTGGGCTTGAACTGGCAATCTTTGGGTCAGAGGCACAGAAGTTTAACCCACTGAGCTACATGCTACCTCTTCTGAACTGGGACGCTGCCAAAAGTCTGAACAGTTATAAAACTGTAAACAGTGTTTTTGTGTTAGCACCTTATTCAGCTTATGCATCATACACTTGAGCATGTCGCTCTGTGAGCTAAGCCTCTCTTCATGGACTAAAGGTCTCCAGTTCAAGCCCAGCATCAGCACATATGGGGGCCCTTGAGCAAGGCCTGTGACCCCCAGCTCCCTAGGCACCACAACAGGTGCAGGTTTGCTATCATTCCCCACAGGGATCCTCAAAATGTGTGTGCTATCATAAACATGCTAATTGAACTTTTTTGCTATTTTCATTTATAATAAGTAGTTAGCACATATTTTGCTGTTTTGAATTCTTAGTATGTTTAATTTAAAAGTTTTTACACTTATGAAAGATAAATCATCTGAAAAAAAGAGAATAAGTTGGCACAACTTTTGTTGTTTGTAAGTCTTAGTATATAAAACTAAAAATTAGAAGTTTTTATAGATATGAAAGATAAATTACCTGAATAAAAAATTATTTGTTGTCACAACAATAGGTGGTTTTTTCAAAACTTAAAAGTTTGAGTCCTCAAAACTCAAAAATCTAGTGCAGTAAGTTGCCTTGATATTTTAGGTTGTCTTAACACCTTCATTTTTACAGTGTGGTGAGTGGTACTGGTGCATTCAGAGGGGAGGGAACTCTAAAATCTCCTCACGGTGTTGGAATATTAACGGACATAGAAGGAAAAACAAGGGTCCAAAGTACAGCTCTGAGGCAGTATCACTCTCATTCGATGGCTTTATTTGCAGGTGTGCCTGGCATTCGTGAATTTCCTGAAACTTTCAGCTCTTATCCTACTTAAACTCCTTACTTAAAGAAAAATGTATTCATTCTAATGCCTGTAAAGACTAGACTATACAGGACTGAAAGGTTACATTGAAAATAATACATGACAACCCCAAAGCAGGGAACCGTTCTCACAACAATGTTTAATTAAGGCACTTTAAGGCTTTATTTTTGCTTATCGCAGCACATGCTAATTCCACCCACCCTGTATTTTGAACTTTATGTCATCAATATAAATTATGTTTGTTATTACAATGAAATGGAAATAGGTCAAGAAAAATAGTCACCTGACATTATCAACTTGAAATGTTCATAAGTCGCTATTCAACATCATTTTAAGGGTATATGCAAGCACAAAGAACTAAGATGACAGGAGCAGGGGCGTAGCACCAAATTCTGGGCCCTATGCACAAACAGTGCCCATGCCCCCCCCCTCAAAAAAAACAGCCTAATCACACAAGACTTCACTGGTTTTATTTGTAGAATGATTAAAAGCTATAACAGGAAATGTCACCAAAGGTAGCCCAACATCATAGGCCTGCATGAAAATTGAACACTTTTGCATTTGGCTGAAGAGAACAGCTTTTTATCAAGTGGCCTATTTATTATTATTGCATAAAAGAAAAATGCCATTTCAGATTTCCACATTGACAAACTACTTTATTTATAATGAAAGATAAACAAAACTTG
>JAOYFF010000041.1:34973946-34991665 GCA_025773925.1 Cryptomyrus ogoouensis
GTAGCAACACGTCCACAGATAAGTTGGACGGTATAGTGTGTGCGACCGATTTAAAGAGCCACAAATGAGAAGTAGTGGTTAAACAATATAAAACTACAACTTTCCCTTCTGTTGATACATTTTCTCGGATCTCCGAGAAACGGGAGCGCGCATGTCGTCACTTCCGGCTTCAAAACTGGAATCCGACTCGGAATACAACTAGTTCCCAGGGCAAATGGAACGTACCAAAACTGCCCGAAATGGGTTGGCAGAGACATTTCAGAGATTTTGAGTCATTCTGCGCTGCAGATGGGTTAATTGCGTTAAAAATTTTAATTAGATTAATCATGATGATGGATTAATCCGCGTTAACCCGTTAATTTTGACAGCCCTAAGTAAAACATATCAAATATTGTAACAATCAAGAAAAGTGCTCAAATTTTCTCAAATTTTAGACTCTTTAAAATAGCCACCCTTTGACTTTCATTACAGGAGTGCAGACTCTTGGCCGCCTGGAATGCTTTTCCAACAGTCCTAAAGGAGTTTCCACAAACCAACCCAGCTCTATAGGGTTTAGGTCAGGGGATTGTGGGGGCCAGGTCTTCTGTTGCAGCACTCCATCTCTTTCCATGATCACAATATAAATATTTACTGCATAACCTTCAAAAATGACTGAGTCCTAACATCAGCCTATGGCTGCACATTAAAAACATCCATCCTGAGAGGAACAGAAGGACTTAGGGATGTTCAGACCGTTCCTCTGGAGCACTCAGAGGCTCAGAGGAGAAGAGATATGGCAGAGAAGAGTGATTAGCACAGCAAAAAGGCTGAACCAAATGCCAGGACCTGCAAGTTCAAAACATTTTTCACTGAAAATCACAGAAAGGCTGGTTGAAAGGCTAATACAGTCATGTGAAAAAGAAAGTAAAGAAGAATGCCTGCAAACTTAAATAAACTGAAGCAACACTGTAAAGAAGAGTGGGTCAAAATTCCTCCATAAAGATGTGAAAACCTTAACTGTACCCTAGATCCAGTTTTGGATAGATCTACACAAACTGACAACACCCATACAAATACCAGAAAAATACTCCATAATTATATGCAAGATCTTAGACTATATGACATCTGGAGGATTAAAAACCCTAATAAACGAGAATATTCATGTTATTCTAGTTCATATAAAAGTCACTCTAGAATTGATTATTTCCTAATATCTGTAGAGTTACTGCCTCAGGTTAAAAACTGCTGGTATAACAGTATTGTAATTAGTGATCATGCAGCAACGTCTATGGAAATTCATTTGGGTAAGAGAGAATATTGTCCAAAGAGATGGAGATTGCAATCATTTTTGTTAAGGGATCCAAACTTTGTCAAATTTATAGAAAATTCTATAGACATGTATTTTGAATCAAATAAGGATGAAACTACAGCCAATATTAGATGGGAAGCCTTTAAACCCTACATAAGGGGAGAAATTATAAGCTACACAGAAATATTATAAGCTAACAAAAATAAGCAATACAAACAAGAGATACAGTCATTAGAAAAACAAATAAAAAATATGGAGAGTGAGTTCTTTCATGACAAAGATCCCAAAAAATTACAACACCTGACTATTATGAGAGCTAAATATGATAAACTGACAACTGAAAGAGTGGCCAGGAGTTTAATGTGGACTAAACAAGCATATTATGACCAAGGTGAAAAAGCAGGTAAACTACTGGCCTGGCGCATTAAGAAAACACAGACTGAAAGGACAATACATAGTATAAAGTCAAAAACAGGTAATTTAACGACTGAACCCACAGAGATAAATGATAACTTTAGAGAATTTTATGAGTTGTTATATAAATCCGAATACAATGGAAATGAAGATGCTTAGAATACTTTTCTTGAACAGTTACAATTACAGACATTATCAGAGGAAGGAAAAGCAATACTTGATAATCCACTAACAATAAAGGACCTTTTAGATGCTACAGGAGATATGAATACTGGTAAAGCACCTGGGCCAGATGGGCTACCAAAAGAATTTTATAAGAAATTTAAAAGTAAATTAATACAGCCACTTCTAGACATGTATAAGGAATCATATGAACTGGGTATGCTTCCAAATTCATTGAGAGTAGCTACTATAATTCTTTTATTAAAACCACATAAATCTCCAGTTGACTGTTCCTAATACAGGGGAATTAATCTCATGGAATGTGACACCAAGATATTATGTAAGGCTCTTGCTAAGAGACTAGATAAATATTTACCTAAATTGATAACCGATGACCAACAAGGTTTTGTTAGAAATGGACAGGGTTATCACAACATCAGACGGGTTCTAAATATATTATATGAGAAACACAACACTAAAGACACAGCAATGTTAGCTCTAGATGCATGCCAAGCATTTGATAGAATAGAATGGAATTACCTCTTGGAATTGCTTCCAAGAAATGGATTGGGTGAATCATTTCTCCAATGGATTCGACTACTGTATACAAATCCCACAGCACAAATTTTAACAAATAACAACATTTCAAAACCCGTTAACTTACAGCGATCAACACAACAGGGGTGCCCTATGTCACCACTGCTTTTGACAGTAGCAGTAGAACCTTTGGCTGTAGCAGTGCGGTCTCATGCGGGAATATCAGGCATAAGAATTGGTAAAAGAGACCACTTAATTTCTTTGTTTGCAGATGACATTATATTTTTTTTGACAGATTTAAAGAATAGCATCCTGAATCTGACAAGGCTGTTAGAGGACTTTGGAAAATTCTCTGGGTACAAAATGAATAATCCTAAATCTGTATTAATGTTTTTAAATGAGGAAGAGAGGGAAAACCCCACCATAACAACACCATTTATAACAACTACTGAGGGTTTTAAATACCTGGGTGTAAAAATTACTCCAGAACTCAATAAAATAATCCCATCAAACTACGATCCCGTGGTAGATGAAGTTACCAAACTATTAAACCGATGGTCTAATTTACCCATATCCATGATGGGACGAATAAATGTTATAAAAATGACAATTTTACCTAGATTCCTGCATTTTTTCCAGACACTTCCTTTGCCATTACCGGCAACGTTTTATGATCATTTAACCAAGTTGTTCACTCAGTTCATCTGGAACAATAGGAAAGCATGACGCTTAAAATGACTATATCAGCCTTATGAGAGAGGGGGGCTTCAGTTTCCAAATCTCAAGTGGTACTACATGGCGGCCCAGTTGACATCAGCTACACATTACTTTTGTACTTCACCCCCATCTGGGTAAGCATTGAACAAGAATCAGTGCCAGAGTTGTCCTTACATAGTTATCTGTACTCTTCAGATGAAAAAAGACTTAAAAAAACATACAAAAAATCCCTTCCTGAAAAACACAATTTTAGTGTGGCATGCTGCACACAAACATATGGGAGACTCTCCAGTACTTTCTGGGGGGTTCAGACTATGGCATGTGAAAGGTATTCAGAGAGTGCTGGATTTGTATGCAGATGGAGTGTTGCTTACCTTCAACCAGTTATGTGAAAAATACCAAATTCCTCCAAAGCAGTTTTTAAATATCTACAATTGAAAAAATTCATCTTATCCAGATCCAAGCAGAGTATGCGGGTCCCATCATTATCAAAAATAGAGGAAGTCTCCCTTGGGCATATGGGAAGGAAACACCTACCGGTACTCTCTGTTTATTATAATTTACTAATATCCACTTCTAAAGATTCAGCAATGGATAGGTTAAATGCCTGGAGAGATGACATAACTGAAATGGATTGGAATGGGGCCTGTTTAAAGGCACAAACACAAACAATAAATACAAGGTTTAAGCTCCTCCAATATAAATGGTTGATGACGTACATGACTCCTGTCAAACTTCACCATATGTCTGGCAACATTCCAGATACTTGTACAAAATGTTTGGATAACAAGGGAACCCTTCTTCACTATTTATGGGAGTGTCCAAAGCTTCAGAAGTTTTGGAAGGATGTTATAAATTGTCTGTCAGAAGTCTTTTGTATTAACATACCATTAACTGCTAAGCTATGTATACTTGGAATTTATCCATTGAACTTTATACAAATGCAGAAACAGACTAGGCTGCTGGACTTTGGAAGAGTGTAGAGGCACCTTCTATGAAACAGTGGCTAAGGGGACTGTCAGAGTGACTTGGTCTGGAAAGACTAACATACATTGCTAAGGGGAATCAGAAAGAGTTTATTCATCTCTGGGAACCATATATGAGTATTATAGAATCTGGAATGTAAATTTTTATTTATTTTATGCATTTATTTATTTAGTTGTTAGTTTTTTTTTGTTACATTGAAGTTTACGTAGGCCTATTTTATTTCAAGCCTTTGCATTGATTTTATTTTGCAAAATTATACATTGAAATAAGGATTGTGCAAATGTGTGTGAGTGAGTGTGTGCGTATGTACGTGAATGTTATTGGTTCTGTTTGTGATGTGTTGCAATAGTTTGATTGTTTTGTAATGCAAACAAAAACCCAATAAAAAAAAATAAAAAAAATGTGATAGACTGATAAAGTCATACAGAAAATGATTGCACTAAAATGAAAAGGGGTTAAATTGTCATTCTTTCAATGTGTAGCTGTATTTCTTAAAATGTAAAATTTCACAAGCAAACATACCTTGAACAGTAACACACACAAAAAAAAACATACAAATGGCTTATCCACTAACTGAAGGAAGGGCAAAGGGCTCCTGCAGATTTCTGGGGCTTTGGCAAGGGTACTGAGCTCCACACAATGGGACTCGTCAGTGGTCTATTTGTTAAAGCAGGGTCAGGGTGTATCCTAAAGAAAAACCTCATGATTGACCCCCCTCGCTGTCTGTCTAAGGAATATGATCTGAGCCCTCCTCTGTAAGATGATTTACAAAGGGATGCCTGCATCCCTCCCTCTCTGCAGCGCCATCTGCTGTTGGCTGCAGGCTAAAACGCGCACTTGTGGGAAACACAGAGGCCTCCTGGCATCATCCATATGTCTGCCTCACAGCGCTGTAGCAGAGGGAGCAACTCAGCTGGTCCCTCGAGGCAGTGAACTTGGAGATATCTTCAATCGACAAGAGAAGCCAGAAAAAATGACACGACTGCAATTAAAAAAAAGACAAGTGCAAGCTCAGAGTAAAGAAAAAAAAAACTTCAATATTAAACAAAGCACTGAGAGAGAAAAATAAAACATCAGTGTACACTCTACAGTTCCACTACCACAGGAGTCTCAAACTCCAGTCCTGGAGGGCCGGAGCCCTGTGTAGCTTAGTTCTTTCCCTGTTCCACCACAAATGATTCAGCTCTAGAACTGTGTGGTAATTAGCACAGAGTTGAATCAGGTGTGTTAAATGAGGGTGAAACAAAAACTGTGTAGGGCTACGGCCCTCCAGGACTGGAGTTTGAGAATCCTGCACTACCACCTTCACCAGGTTGAGTCCAGGGATTGACTCGCACCTCTGTTTACAATAAAAAGCCTCAGAAAGACTCCTTGACAGCATAATGACTGCACACTTCTCATCATGCATCACCAGCTTAACCCTAATATCCATTTTGTCCAGCGCTCTATTAGGTCAGCCTCTGCCCTTGAGCTGGCTAGCCCTCCCCTCACATGTCCAAATTTCACACATGAAGGGAAAAGAGGTCTGCCAACCAGTACTTAATTAACATGAGGACATTCCACAGAACTAAATGCTCCCAATGTGTGAACACTGTACTGTGATCCAAGTTAGATGTGTTAAAGAGCCCCGATCGCAGCTGGTGACCCAGGACAGCACCCATTGCTGTATGAAAGATAACCTGCATTACTGCATTACCCGTGGGCAGATATTCCTCTAACCTAAGTGATGTCTGCATGGCAGAGATGAGAAACTTTAATAAAAGGGGCATTCCTCAAGGATAGCATTTAATATGAACAAATTTTAAATATAGTACATTAATCACAATCTTCTAACTTAATTCACTACAGTATAAACAAAGACTATGTAAGAAACTGTAAACATTTTTATGTTATGCAGACCAAATCTGATACTTGACAAAGCCATTATTTCCAACAGACTGCAGATATTGCATACGTGCAGTAGTCAGCAGTTAAGATCAGTATCGCGTAAAAGGACAGGTTTTAATGAGTTCTGACTTAATATTAACAAGGTATCAACCCCCTTGTTTCTCTTTCATATAAATCTGGCACTTCTCCAACGGGGGACATGAGCATTTTTACTGTTTCTTTCCCATGAATTTTGACCTCGTAGTCAATGAGCTGCTTCCAGAAGCCGGCATTGGGTCTGATGATCGGTCGGAGAGACTTGACTCGACGGTGGGCCTCCACGAGTGTCATGCCGCTGTGTCTCATCAGGTAGGCGAGGCAGAGCGCCGCCGAACGGCTCACACCAGCCTTGCAGTGCACCAGAGTACGTCCGCACTGCTCTGCAACCCGCTGGATTTTATCAGCCACCGTGTCGAAATGATCGCCGAGCCGGGCGTCCGGCGAGTCAGCCACGGGTACCCGGACGTATTCAACTTCGGGTACGGGGACGCTGGTGGCGTCTTCGGTGGCGTTAATAATGCAGGTGATCTTGCATGCAGACACCATCACGATGTCGTTTGCAGCCTTGCTGTTGCTCAGGTACAGGTGATCGGTTACCTGCACCAAACCCGCCAGCTTTGGCGTACCCGAACGGACCGCGGTGCCGGTGGTCATTGAAGTAAGCAACTAGTACTACAGGTGGATGGGCAATCAACCATGCAACCGCGTAAAGGTAGCCAGGCTGCTGAGGCTGGTAAGCACACGGTTTCTCTAAAGGAATTCCAGTTTATGCAGTTCACACAAGACATTCACAGTACAAGCAGGCGCAAAGTAACGTGCATTTGTACCAAAATGAATTGGAAACATATCGTAGAGTCACTTCACATAAACGTAATTTTACTTATAAGACGCAACTTACGGTATCATTTAGTAGTATTACAAGTCCATCGAACAAAGAAGTTAGAAAACATAACCTGTTTGCTTACAACGTATCTTATTCATTAACTACGAGATCTGCAAAGGTTCAAAATTAGTTAAAGGCGTTTTCGTTAAGTTTTAATCAGTGAAACATGCAGCGTAAACCACGCTTGCGCGATCACAGGGGCCGTTTTGATTATTCTTTTTTAAAAATTAACATTAAATTTAGCAGATTTTTAATAGTGATAGTAATACATTATGTTGCGTTTCAGTAACCCAGATACGCTATGTAAGAAAACAAGGCACAGTGAGTGCAATAAACACAGAAAACAGCAAGCAACAAGGATTAAAAGCAAAATGCCATAAACAGTTAAAACGAGCTAACTAGGTTAGACCCAGATTATACATTCTTTCCTTCAAACGATAGTTTCTCATAACATTCTATTTATTTGAGCACCGTTTATAAGCCTTACATTCAAGCATCACAAAATGTGGATTTTCACTTCTTCACAAACTTTTTGTATGACCCTCCGTTTTTTTTCTTCTAATACAGGCAATGCGGAACACATTGGCAAAGCAACAGCATGTCAAGCTATCTGCAAAGTATGCTTAGGACTCAAAAGGCTACTGATATTTCTGAGTTTTTTTTTCCCCTTGGACATAAACCTCTGAATAATTAAGGAAGAGATCCATTAAATTGCTGGCCTGTCATTTATTAAAGACATGTTTATTGGTGCTTAGCTATTTTGCCCTTTGAAATAATACACTTTGTCCAGTGGATGCCTTGCTGCAGTTAACCTACAAGAGCACGGGGCTCTGCTGTAGCAGGAAGATCCGCTAAACCAGACAGTCCACATTTTTGCTCCCTCCCTGTGCACCTGAACTGAACAATCAGACCACTGAAGTACAGGTGTTTTGGGGGCTTGGAGGGAGCAGAAATGTGGATTGTTTGAGGTTTCGCAAGGACTGGGTGGGGAAACACAGCATTAGACTAATAATTAATTTCTATGGGCGTAACCCTAATCCTAACTCTTACCCCCACTCAGCCCCAGCCTTAAGTATCCAAATAATTTTTAGTTTTTTGATTGCATTCACAGAATTTTATAAAGTTGAGCTTCCTCTTATGGGGACTGAAAAAATGTCCCCACAATGTCGAAATAACAGCTACTTATCATACTGTGGGGACATCTGGACCCCACAATGTAATATATCCAGCACACACACAGTTGAGAGAAGCTTGGAGTCTGAGTGCAGGGTCTGGTTATTTACCCTGTGCCTCTGGAGCACTGTACATGTGTAATTAATGCAATTAGGATCCTCAGATCTGCGCCTATTCTTTCACATGCCAATGACCTGGACTATGGCTAAGTGATGTTATTAAATTCAACCACAATAAATTTATCTTGGGGGGGGGGGGGTATACTGAAAATATTATTATAAGCCTACTTTACACATTTTGCCCACCTCTCCAAAAAACATTACACGATTACATTATATTCCTCCGTGACAAATTTCAGAGTTCCACATGATACATTTTGACAGCTATCACACTGCAAAGACACCCAAGTCATTATCTGGGCTAATTAATTTAAAAACGATTACTGTTTATGTGTATAATACATTACACTGTAAACACTGGACTAGGGCTGTCACGATCACGTTAGGATGTAATCGGCGCATGCGCAATCATCACCAGGGCTTTAAATGATGGATGAGACTTTGTCCGGACGCCGACTTTTCAGTACTATACGGACGTTTACTTAGGCCCACAGCTTGGTAAGCAGTTTAGTAGTGTGCCTGAGATATTCGTAAGATGCGTATTGACACGCCCAAAAGTTAGTGATCAGTATAAATTAGGCATATCCTTATGTTTAATAAATGTGACTGCAAAAACTGCAAAAAGTACCACCACACCACCAACATCTTTTTACCTTGTTTATCCACAATATCTCCTCTTTCAAAAGATGTTCAGCTGTTCTTTTCTCCAGTGCCACTTCAGTGCTTATTGCTTCCATGATTTACTAAAACAGTAGCATGTGGCGTGCTCCGCTAACTGAATTTAATAAGCATAAGCTAGGATACGCTGAATTCATACAGACTCTTGAGTTTTGGGCATCACAATACGCATCTCATTAATATCTTCGGCGCATATGGCAAGCCGTTTTAGCATTTAATCGCTAGACTGGATATGTATTGCAGATATCTCTAATTCAATTCTTCCTAGTGAAAAAGAGCATTTCAGATATCCACAATGACATTCTTCCTATCCACAATTGTCATTTCAGATATCCATAACATCATTCTTCCTAGGAGAAATTACGTCACTTTTGCCATTCATGTCTATTGGGCTTTCAATTTCAGATATCCACAATTATATTTAAGATATCCAGAATGTTCATTCTGGATACCTGCAATTGAATAATAACCAGGAAAAACTCCCATTTCAGATATCTAAAATCCAATTGTTACTAGTCATAATTTTAATTTCAGATATCCTTCTCCAAGTCCACAAAGTTGGTCCAGTGTTCCGTGGCCACGATGGAATCCACATTGTTCCTCCTGGATCTGAGTTTAGACCAACAGACAGACCCTACTCTCCAGTAACCTGGCTGAAGAGTGTGATCTCCCTCAATTTGGAACACACCCTTCAGTCCCCTGTCCTAAAAAAAACAATTCAGAGTATTTTCTAATGAACATTAACTTTTCTATTTTTACAGCCACATGGTTCTGTAACAGCTCAATGGAAAGCTCAGAAAGAGTATTTTTCAAGATCTGAAATTTATCATCAAATTGCATATATCTATTTGAATTTGTTGAATTAAAATGGAGTCACCCAAAGTCCCAGACATATTTTGTGTTCATTACATTTTCATAATTTACTTCAGAATTGAGTTATAGACAATCAAATACCTGGTACACAATTGTGACAATTTAGCCCACCAGATGTCACACGGGATATTTGAAGAATTAAAAATACAACCATTCCAAGTTTGATGTATTTTACTTCAAAAAAGGCCCAATTAAAACACCTGCAAACTCATTTTAAAAAATGGAAAATGACTGGTCATCCAAAGCAGTCACCTTCATTATTTCAGTAGCTGTGTCTTTAGCCTGGTGTTTCTACGCAGCAAATTTGAAATTGCAAATTTAACACCCATGGAGTTAAAATTAACACTCGCTCATAGTTTATATGGGAACCACTTGTTGAATGTTAATTTTACACTTCTGAAATTGTTAAATTACTGTGGGAGTGTTAGCTAACAAACTCTTATAGTGTAAAATGTTAACACCAAGACAGATGATATGAACACCCAAATTGGTGTTCTGAATTCAACCATTGTCGACACTATAATGGAGTTAACTAGTTTGCTCTGAATCTGCGATCAGGAACCACTTGGTAGTCTAAAGAGTATTATTGGGTTAGTTTGTAGTGTAATGGTTAGAGCATTCACTCTGTGATCGGAAGGTTAGCAGTTCAAATCCCAGACTGGAGATATTGTGCATAAACAATGTTTTTCACAATATGAGTTAGTTATTAATATGTTTGCCCTATATAATACAGCTGTCTGGCACAACATAGAAACGTGAGCCTGCACCATACAACATTTGGACATCAAAGGGCTTAAAGACTCTCATATTGCATATTGTCAACAACATGAAAAGCATGAAAGTGCTCTACAAATATGGACTCAATTTCTGATACCACAAAATAAACTTAATTTCTCAGAAAAATGCATATAATCTTACTGAATACTGGCATCTCATCAACAACATCTGTGCAAATTACAAGACCCATGTGATATTCCATACCATTAAGTTTAACCCAAGTTGTGACACTTATTTCACTTGACAAATCCATTTGAAAATGTTTTGAAATCAAATCACCATTTTCAACATCAGTCAGCTTTTTTAATTTAACAGGCCTAGACTCAGTTGGCAGACATTGATTCCCAATGATAGGCAACAGCTATTTTTCTTTGCAGGGACTTGGTTATGTTTTTGAAGTTCTTAATGTTTGACAAAGAAATTATCTTTAGCTTCATACTGTCTACTCCAAACATGTACTAAAGGACCAATTTGGCGTATACATTCAGGATAATGAATCATATGACATATTTTGGGATCAAATTATATTGATGATACAAAACTCTAAACCTGTGGTGCTCTACAATAAGATATTTTAGAAATACAGTCATTCCATCGTTAAATACCTGGGGAAAACACAATGTTTACAATACACAACAATAGTAACGATAAATGCCAGTGTGTGTCACCTAAAGGGACAATATCTCCAAAGATAAGTGGAATGTTCCAAATAAGCATGTCTGACTGGCATTTAGAGCAATACCACTGCCAGAGCAAAAAATGCTTATGCATGTTGGACGATTCTTTCTGTCTATGAGGTTTAGTTGAATGCATATAATCAGAAGTATATTATCATTAGTAATGAAATTCTGATTAAAATATTCAAACAACAGTTTAACCTCATACTGTGCTACTCCTTCCAAAATATCATGCATTATATCCACCACAAAGTTATCCGAAACATTGAAATATGATATGACAACAAATAGAGTACACTATTATGTTTGATCCCAAAACAAGAATTTTCCCTTGGATTCTCAACAAGATAACTATAATGATTCTCATCATCATCACCACCACCATTTGCTTGTCTGTGGTTCAGGTCGCGGGGGTAGCAACTTCAGGAGGGATACCCAGACCTCCCTCTCCCCATCCACCTCTACCAGCTCTTTGGGGGGGAGTTCCGAGATATAATTCCTCCAGCATGTCCTAGGTCTGCCCTAGGGCCTCCTCCCTGTAGGACATGCACAGAAAACCTCTCCAAGTAGCCGCCCAGGAAGCATCCGCACCAGATGTCAAAACCACCTCAACTGGCTCCTTTCGACGTGGAGAAGCAGCGATTCTACTCTGAGACCCTCCCGGATATCTGAACTTCTCACCCTATCTCTAAGGGAGAGTCAAGACACCCTGCGGAGAAACCTAATTTCGGCCGCCTGTATCCGCAATCTCATTGTACCCACAGCTCATGACCATAGGTGAGGGTAGTAACAAAGATGGACCAATAAATCGAGAGCTTTGCTTTCAGGCTCAGTTCTTTTTTGGCCACGACGCACCTGTTAAGCATTTGCGAAATTGCAGACGCTGCTCCTATCCGTCTGTCCAGCTCTCGATCTCTTCTACCCTCACTTGTGAATGAGACCCCGAGATACTTGAACTCCACTTGAGGCAGTACCTCCTCTCTGACCTGAAGAGGGCAACCCACTCGTTTCCGGCTGAGAACCATGGTCTCGGATTTGGAGGTGCTAATCCTCATCCCCGCCGCTTCACACTCAGCTGCAAACCGCCCCAGCACACGCTGGAGGTCCCCAGCAGATAAAGCCAACAGAACCACATCATCCGCAAAAAGCAGCAACACAATCCTGGACACCCACCAAACTGGACACCCTCAACACCCTGGCTGCACCTCTAAATCCTATCCATAAATATTTTAAATAGGACCAGAGACCAAGGGCAGCCCTGGCAGAACTCAAAACACACTGGGAACATGTCCGACATTACCGGCAATGCGGACCAAGCTTCTGCTCCATTCATATAGGGACCGAAATCACCCGCAGTAGCATGCCCCGAACCCCATACTCCCAAGGCACCCCCCACAGAGCACCTCGGGGAACCTGGTTGTAAACCTTCTCCAAGTCCACAAAACACATGTAGACTAGATGAGCAAACTCCCAGGCTCCCTCCAGTACCCTTGCAAGGGTCTATAGCTGGTCCAGTGTTACATGGCCAGGACGAAAACTGCATTGTTCCTCCTGAATTTGAGATTCGACTATCGATCTCACCCTCCTCTCCAGTACCCTGGAATAGACTTTCCCAGGAAGGCTGAGAAGTGTGATGCCCCTATAGTTGGAACACACTCTCCAGTCCCCTTTCTTGAATATGAAGACCACCACATTCCCGGTAGCCCCCCTCACCTCTGGTGTCCACCATTGGGTACATGGATTACTGCTACGACTGGCACCGACCACCCTGTGGCCACAGTTCCGTACGACCGCCTCCACATTGGAGGCCTGGAACAATATCCATTCAGACTCAATGTCCCCAACCTCCCTTGACAGCTCTGCCCCTCTGTTCACCCGAGTGTCCAAGACAGAAGACTGCAGATCAGCTGATATGATTATAAAATCGATCATTAACCTGTGGCCCCAGGCATGTTCGTTCCATGTCCACTTATGGACACCCTTATGCTCAAACATGGTGTTCATTATGGACAGACCATGTGTTGCACAGAAGTCCAACAACAGAACACTGCTCGGGTTCAGATCAGGGAGTCCGCTCCTCCCAATCACCCCCCTCCAAGTTCCCAGCAAAACAGTGGAATCCTCTCATGGTGTGCTAATTAGCACACCACTTGGAGTCCAAGAAGGCTGAATACTCCAAACTGTTGTTTGGCACATAGGTGCAGATGACAGTCCTCTCCCTGACCCGTAGGCGCAGCGAAACAGCCCTGTCGTTCACTGTGGTAAAAGTTAATGCAAGGAGGTATGGGGTCACCAACAGCCCTATGCCAGCCCGCCATCGCTCACCCGCCGCAACTCCAGAAGGAAAGAGCATCCAGTCCCTCTCCAAGAGATTGGTTCCAGAGCCCACGCTATGTCTGGAGGTGAGCCCGACTATATCTAGCCGGTATCTCTCAGACTCACACACAAGCTCAGGCTCTTTCTTCACCAGAGGTGATGTTCCATGTCCCGAAAGCCAGTTTTGTCAGCCTGGGATCGGTCTGCCAGGGCCTCCCTTGGCTGCCACCCAATCCACATAGCACCGAACCCCTGACATTCCTCTTGCAGGTGGTGGGCCCACCTGGGGACGGTCTCATGTAGCTCTTTTGGGATGGGCCCGGCCGGGCCCCACGGGCCACAGCCCCGCCACCATGCGCTCTCCAACGGGCCCCTACCCCAGGCCTGACTCCAGGGTGAGGCCCCAGTGACCCTAATCTGGACGAGGGCAACAAGACCTTGCTGTAGTACTCTTTCATCAGGGGTTATTTTGGATTTCTCTTTGTCTGGCCCCTCACCTGGGACCTTTTTGCCTTGGGAGACCCTATCAGGAGCAATTTCCCCCAACAACATAGCCCAAGACAACATAGTAATGATTCTCATTGGTTAATTTTGTGGGTAACATCACACGAGGATTATTTTCACTCAACATAGTTTGAGTGGTTGCTTTATCAACAAGACACATTCTGCAGTACTAGTTAGCAGTAAAAGACTCCACATAACCAAGAATTGAGTTCATACCTAAGTTGTCGCCTGTTACTTGTGCTATGGTGCCATAGACAGGTTGTTCAATAAAGGACACTTTCATTCCATGTTACTCTAGAAGCTTGTACAAAGGGAGTGAATATTTTGTCAATGCCATATTTTTTGCATCTTGAGAATGAAACAAGGAAATAAGACGGATATTCATCAAGGATGAATTCAGATGTAGTAGAAAATTATGGAGTGCAAAATATAAGCACCCAAGCTTGTGAATGCCTTGTTTTGACCCTAATGGATTTGATGTTTCAATGTCATCATAATAAACATGAATTTGCAAAACGTTTTTGAATTTTGAAAACAATGGATGATTTCTGTAGTACTTTCCATCACAGAAATCCTTGTATAAGCTACCAAGAGCAGCAGTTTTACTGATGTGACATCACAAATCTTTGTTCCTGATGTTTTTAAAAGGGGTACATAAATGAAAGTGTCATTCACTGGTATCTGCCCATATACTCCAGATATTTTGTTTCTGTTTGAATCGTATCTCACACCTAAGACAATTTCAAGTGGTTCAACCACACCCCATTTCTCACTAAAATACTTAGTCCACTTTGAGTTTGTGTTTAAATCACTAAATGAATTGAAAGTACTGCTGAAGACATCCTCCACTGCACTTCTACTGGGATTATCTGAAGGCACTGCACTTGTTCTTTAATATATGCATGAACTTCACTGACATACTTTCAACAACACATATTACAACACTGTTAGCAACCCCATTGCCCTGTAACTTTGCTATTATCGAAGCACACATATCTTTTGTCTGCTCTTTTGACATGCCAGATGTTGTAGGTTGACTTTCTTCATCTGGCTCAAGGTGTAATAACAGAACACTCGGGAAAGGTCCAAAAAGCCTTTATTGGGGATAACCAAGATGGCGTCGAAATAACAAGCGTGGTCAAAGCCAAAAATCAGTCCGAGCCAAGTGTCCAGCGCGAGAGGGGAAACCGAAAGCGTAGTTGAGCTGGGTGCAGATGAGTCGAGGAGCCGGGAGGTCAGTCCGATGACGAAGACAGGACACACTGGGAGCAGCCACGAGAGAAGATCAGGGCTGGGATGGACGGGAGCAAGAGGGTTGAGGAGGCGCAGGAAGAGGGAGCAGGGAAAGTCGGGCGGATCGGAGCTGAAACGAAGACACAGGAATAAGTTGCTCAGAGATTGCATTACAAACAATACGTGCGAGGTTTAAGTAGCTAAGGGGGCATGTCTCTGATAGCTCACAGCTGCCGGTGTGACACAAGGTTGGAGGCATCTTGTTGTGAGCTCTGTTCACTGAAGTCTGAATAATGTGGGGTTAACATATTAACTTAATTACTTGTGCCCATGTTAAGAGTTTGATGAAAATTATTTAAATGCTTTCTAAAACCAGCAAAACATTTAAACTGCAATGAACATCCTTCTTGAGCACAAAGAACAACTATTTTTTTGCCTGAATATAACTCATGAAAAAATTAAGGTGCTGAATTAAAGCACTTGGTGCATTAAATAAAGATCTACAAATATGACAGCTGTACATATTTCAAAAACTTGGCTCTTTGCTTCTATGTAATTAGGTTTTCTTTGATGTGCCAACACATTTAATGCCGACTAAAACCAAAATCTTTATTGCTTCGCTTCTGTGCTGGTACTGCTCTCTGGTTGTCAACGCTAAGCATGCCAACTTCCATCTGCCATACAAACAAGGGGCTGCACAGACTAGTCGACAGGTTGACAGGTTGAGCTTGAGGTCAACTAGACACTAATCACGTGGATGACACAGACATAGAGCACGCACCATTGGCACTTCCAGTCCTGTCTTACTGGGAGTATATAGCGACGGAAAGGATGGTGTGCGGCCCCGTCTCTGTCCGACAAACTAACTTCAAATAATCCAAACAATCCTTTTAAGTACTGTGCATGACGATATGCCTCAAAAATGACTTCATTACCCTTTTAATAAAATACCTGCATGATCGTCGAGGATTCATCGCTGTGCCCACTCCTAGCAGACTTCAGCATTTTCTGGAGCACTGGTGTGGAAGTAAGGTTCTCAGCTTCTTTGTTCACCTTCCCTTTGAAGGACGACCACTTCTCAAGCAGTTTTACAGCTATTTCTGGTCCAAAGAGGAGGCTGAAATCTTGGTTTATCTGCAGCAGTCAAATGAAAGAACATTTTTAGTTAAATTTCCTATTATTAAGATTATATCTATGAATTGTGGTTACCGAAAAGGATGCCAATAATTACCAGCCCTTTGGTGTCGAGCAGCCGTGAAAATGCTGAAAGTATGGTGAGCGATTCATTAGGATTGTGAATGAGACGCTGTCTATATTCAAAGGTCTCCTTCATTTTCTGCAGGAAGATTTCTCTGTCATTGGTGTGGTTCATCAAGGACATGACCTCTTTACAATGCTCTACGTCTGACTGACCACCAATCTGAGACAGCTCTCTCTCCCGTCTTGGACAACCACCCCCTGCTATCTGTGTTATCGGCTCCTTAGACACAAATTTTGTTTGTCTTTGTATTGTCTTGAGTCGCCATGCCAAAAATCCACAGCCACTTTGGCTGTCATAAAAATGTTCTGTATCAGAGACAGAAGACACAAGTTAAGCTTTATAATCTGTGATATGAGGGTTTGCTTGTAACATTGTGTTCACAATATCATTATAAGTAATGGAAACAATTTTAAGACGATTCTAAAACCCAGTCATCACAAAAATCAGTAACAAGTCACCTAGCAGAGTTAAGCTCATTACTAACATGTCTGCCTTTTCTCTTCTCAGATTAAAGAAAAATCCTATTATCAATGGAAAACTACCAGTTATTTGGCTCAAAACATGCCTAGCCAAAGTTTAGTAAATACTATACTGATTCTTGGTATCATACCCACTGTCTCAACTTTGTGCGCTGCAAGAATGTTAACCATCTACTGCCTTCCACTATCACTCAACCTCTCAGTTTCTTCATATTCTTCCAAGACTGTGGTCCCTGCTGGTTTTGTCTGCAGGATTTGCTTTATCAGCTAAAGAGATTGTATCAAGCCTGTTACAACATAGACTTCTAACAATCCGTTTGGACTGATCAATGACCAGAGCAATAAACTGATATGATCACCATAATATTAATCAGGAAGTGAAGCCAAACAATGTGAAAGGAAAGAATTTGTTTCCCTTTCACCACAGTTAAATTGTACATAGAATGGCAATAACCGAAAAAATCATGATAAACTGAAGTTCCTCTTTATCACCTCTCATTCACTTGGGTGGTCTTGCTATTTCACCATCACTGCTACCAATGGACATTACTGGGGATAGTGATGTGGATGGAGGTGATGTCAGAGATGTACTTGAATCTAACAACAAAAGATAAAATAAACAATTTGCCTTCATTGCACCATGACACTTCACTGACATGCTAAGAACTATATTTTTAAAGATCCCAACATTTAATTGGAGAAGATGCATCTGAAT
>JAOYFF010000041.1:35003519-35014376 GCA_025773925.1 Cryptomyrus ogoouensis
AAAATAAACAATTTGCCTTCATTGCACCATGACACTTCACTGACATGCTAAGAACTATATTTTTAAAGATACCAACATTTAATTGGAGAAGATGCATCTGAATTAGCACTACTGGTAATTCAATATATATAAAAAATATTTCATTTAAACTTACCATTGTCATGGCAGTCCTTGATAACAAAGCAGATCCCTTCCATTGTGCATAGTTATGGAAAAACTACTTCATCCACCTCAGTGCCAGAATCATCTTCCACAATAATCTTATCCACTGCGATGGAGAACTTCTCTCTTACTAAGTAGTATTTTTAAAATACAACATGGTCAAAAGTCTGCATTACAAGATAAAGTGGTCTTCACTCTGTCTGAATGACTAGTTAATGATACACTAATCAGGACATTTACCTTCAGAAATGAATTCTTCATAGTGAGCAGCTTGCAATTTGATGAATTTCTTGCGATTTTGATACTGTGCCTTAATGACCATTTTGTCATCTACAACAGCATCTAGATGACCCTGTAAAAAAAAGACAGGGAAAAATATTTAATATTTTAAATTCTACACTATTACGTACACATTGATTATGTAATATTTTTAGAGATCAGTGGTCATTGTTGACACACTACAGCACACAACAACAAAATATGTCCTCTGCATTTAACCCATATGTGACATTGTGACATAGCAAGGGGCAGCTAATTCAGCACCCAGGGAGCAGTACTTTGCTTAGGGTACCTCAGCGGTGCCTTGCTGTTTGGGGATTTGAACCAGCAATCTTTCAATTACAAGTGCACTTCCCTAACCATTAAGCCACCACTGCACACTTTATTTGTATGAATTAATTTTATTAATTAATAGACTAAATAACAATTAAAAAAACTTTCAAATGCTCTCTGAAATCCCAAACTACTTTTTCAAACTGAACCTGGTGGGTTTGAAGCAGTTCTCTTTTTGCGTGACAAGTATGGAAGTTAATATACTGTTCCTCACATTTTTTATGATGACTCCTGTTCAACATACGCACTAAACAAAACAGAATACATCCTGTTATAGCATAAATTCTATAACTAAATAAATTAATATAGGACTGAAGAATCAAAGACTTTACCATAATATGAAACGTGTTTGATGTCAGTATACCAATCACACACCACCACTTCCACACCAGTGACTAATTTGTGCAAGATTCTTCAGACAGGCTACCGCCATCTTGATGCTTACCTAAAGGCATTGCCCCTGGAGAACTCCTCCTTACCATTTGATTGAAATTCAAATTCAAAATAACTTTATTTGTCCCTGAACGGCAATTACAGGCACACAGGGCAGTTGAACAAGGACACAATTACATGAAGTGCAACAGTATTTGGAAGATGCTGTGCAAAACTACAGTCAATCAGGTAGATAAGAACTGATAAATATGTAAAGGGAGGGATTGTTAGTGAGCATGGGGGGGCTCAAGTGCAGAATGAATGACAGGTTCCAGTGCAGGGAGGCGAGGGGGAAGAGAAGTCTGTGAATTGAGGAGATGAACAGCCCTGGGAACAAAGGTCGCTCTCCTCCTCTGTGTCCTGCAGCCGCGACAGCGGAGCCGTCGTCCTGAGGGGAGCCACTCAAACTCTGGGAACAGAGCATGGGAGGGGGTCTGCAGAATCCTACACGCTGTGCTCATAGTTTGCTGCTCACTCAGGGATGAAAGTGCTCTGACCGGGAGTCCGATGATCTTAGAGCAGACTTTCACTGTGTTGTGTAGGCGGGTCCTGTGCTGCAGTGTGGTGGAGTGATACCAGCAGGCGATGGAGAAACAGAGGACACTCTCAATGAAGGAGTAGTAAAAGGTTCTGAGTATGACCTTGTTGACCCCAAAGCTGTTGAGCTTCCTTTGGAGATATTGCCGTTGCTGACATCTCCTTAGAATGTCCTCGGTGTTGGAGGCAAACTTTAGGGTGCAGTCGAAGATAGTGCCCAGATATTTGTACTTCTCCACCTCCTCCACTGTCTGCCTGTGGATTATGCTGACAGATCTTGTCGCCAGTTCCCTCTGTTTACTAGAGAAGGTCACCACCATGTCCTTGGTCTTCTCCACGTTTAGCTCCAGGGAGGCACTGTCACACCACTGCACAAACTCACTGAGCACTGAGCTGTGCTGATGTGAGGAGCCAGAGAGCAGAGACAGGAGGACTGTGTCGTCTGCGTACTTCACTAGATGACAGTCTGGGTGGGTGGACCTGCAGTCGTCGGTGTACAGGATGAACAGAAGAGGTGACAGGATGCAGCCTTGGGGGGAGCCAGTGGAGGTCATGCAGAGGTCAGAGAAGGTGTTGTTGACCAGCACTCTCTGTGTCCTGTTGGTCAGAAAGTTGATGATCCACAGAGTGAGCTGGTCATCCAGGTGGAAGCAGGTGGAGAGTTTCTCTGCTAGGATGTGTGGTTGCAAAGTGTTCTACTGAATTTGATGTGTACCTTTGCATAACGAGAAACATTGAATATTGAGAAAATCTGAATATTGATTCTGAGTGAAAAAAACATATAATAAACATATAAACATGTAATGTGTAAAGTCAATAATATTAAGTATAAAAGCCAAGGGTACAAACAGCTGCAGGTACCTATGCATGTGGTTTTTCTATATGAAGGAAAGGAATAGAAATGATGACTAAGGAGCAATAAATAAAGACGTTATAGATAAAGAAATCATATGTCATAAAATGCAAACCATATTTAAAAGGTTGAACAGTGGGATCAACACTGAGAAAGTGGATGTTGCACCACACTTGCCTAGACTGGCCCATCCCTGAAGACTCGGCAACCACAGAAAACGGAGACTGGTGAGCGATGCCATACGGGCCAGCAGTCACTCTGAAGCAGCTACAGAGTTCAGTGGCTGAGAATGGAGTGAAGGTGCAACAGTCCACCATGTCAAGAGCATACTGCATACTGCAACAGTGCTTGCTGCTGGCCTCTGTGGAAGGGTGGCTAGAAAGAAGACATTACACCTAAAGAGCTGCGTGAAGGAATGTCTGAAGGTAGGAGGTAAAACATGAGACAAGGTTTTGTGGTCTGATGACACCAAGATTTTTGGGCAAAATTCAAAACACTACGTGTGTAGCAAACATGACATAGCCTATGACTAACTTAACACCATTCCAACAGTGAAGTATGGTGCTGAGAACGTCATGGTGTGGGGCTGCTTTTTATCTTTAGGAACTGGGAATCTTGTCAAGATTAAAGAGAGAATGGATGGAGCAAAACACATGGTCTGCTGTAGGGCTGCGGGTTTAATCTGTTTATTCTGCTCAGCTTGCACCCTGTGAGTCCCACCCAGTTCCTGCTGTCACTGGACGACTTCACCGGGGATACGTGACCAATATTGAATCTGACTGAGGCAAAGCGTAAGCTGGACATTATCCCTGCCATGTTTTTTCTTTCTTCTTTTATAACGTGGGTTTAGTTGTATCGGAGTAGGAAGAGCGATATACCGTGCTGGGCATCTTTGGTTGTGTGCGTTCAGATACACGTAAGTTTCCATATGTGCATTGTACGAGGGTGCTTTATGTTGGGATACTATATACTATTAATGGTAAATGAGCCCCTTAGATGCAGCGAACGTTTTATTTGTGAATTTGTTACGTAGATTTATGTTGCATTTACCTCGGGTGTCATGCAATGCCTATGTTATGGTAAACGGTCTATATTTATCTAATTATTTATCCCAGTACAGCTTATTTGTATTACTTTATGTATTATAATTATTTATCGATGCTTGTTAAACTTGTGGGATGGCAGCTTAAAATTACCATAAGATAACGGTGAAGATAATATTGTGAACTGTTTATTTGACACTGGAATCTGCATATGTAGCATTTATATTCCTTATTCTATTTTCGTTATTTCTACTTTCAGGACCACACACACAAATACAAGTATAGAACCTCAAGTTTCAAGCCCTTTATTAAAAGTTCCGGAGAACATATTCTTTGCGTTCTCATTGGATGCACCACAGCGGCCACATCGCTTTCACCAGTCAGTGGTAGTATGCTAGTTTTGCATAACACATGGAGATATCACAAGCAAACCAGCTTCAGTCTGTAAAAACACTATAGCAAGGGGAAAATGCAACCTTTCAGCAGGACAATGATCCTAAGCACAAGGCCCAATTTAAATCCTACAGGGAACCTGCGGTATTCTTCTCATGAGTTTGCACAATCAAGATAATCTTTATGAAAATGAATCGACATGAGACGATTAAACTCCAGCATTTCACAAATCTTTAACTGATTAACTGTTGGCTAGGATTTATAAAAATGCAGCATTTAGAATTTCGGTTTAAACTTTCGAAGCAGCGCAGTCCACCAGCTCACATATGCTGTTTTTCTGCCAGAGAGAGCACTGGAAATCTGTTTCTATTGAAAATGAATGTGAATCTTGCTGCTCCGAAAATTCAGCTTAGATCCAGTAGGCTACCACCTACTAGTAGAATGAGACTGGACTCATCAGGCTGTTTGTACAAAGTTTGTGTGAGGAACTTGCAGACTTCAGGGTACGACTGCTGACTCTAATGTGATGTGGGAGACCTTCCGTGAAAAGACCCTGCCGAGGGTTGTGTTTGTGTTGCCAGTGTTCCCAGAAGGAGATATTATCAAGAGGAGTCACTGCGCACGACTTGGTGACAACTCCAGTCTGTACCAGGAACTGAGAAGGACGGCTGTGAGGGCTTTAAGGGCAGATAACAAAGCGTTTGTTAGACGAATCTATGAGCAGGTGACACAACATTGGTGGTCTAGTGACCTACGTCCTGCTTACAGAGGAATCGAAGCATTGCACACATCTGAATCTGTTTCCCGGAGACTTGAAGTCAGGGAGGGTGATGGAACGGTCCTTATGGATGACACTGCAGTTGTGGCCTGCTGGGCCGGCTACTTTGAGCAGTTGTTTAAACCTGACCCTCCAGTTAGGATGTTGGACATTTTTGGCTCCACAGTTCTCGAAGCTGACCCTCCAATCAGCTGTGAAACACTCAATCTCACTGAGATTGCATGGGTGGTGATCTGTAGTATCCTGGGTGAACTTCTCCAGGCTGGTGGTAAGGCTGTCCTCCTGACATTGCAGGCAATCTTTGCTTCCATTTGGGAGTCAGGTGTCATCCCAACTGACTGGAAAACGGGACTCGTAGTCCCTATCTGGAAGGGGAAGGGTGATCACCTGAATTGCAGCAACTACAGGGGGATAACACTGCTTTCAGTGCTGGGTAGGGTCCTTGCTAGGGTCATTCTTAACAGGATCCGTGATCACCTGCTTGCCTGATAGCGACTGGAGCAGTCTGGTTTTATGCCTCAGAAGTCTACCATCAACCGTATCCTGGCATTGAGGGTTCTTATGGAGCACAAGCGCAAATATTGGCAGAGGTTCTTTGCATCCTGTTGATTTTCATAAAGCTTTTGACTCAGTTGATCAAGTTGCCTTGTGGGACATCCTCGAACTCGACCCCCCAAAGTTGTTGGATATCATCGCCGGGCCTGTACATTGGTATGGTGAGTGCAGTGAGGAGTGGAGAGAGAACCTCCGCGTTCTTCCCAGTTGATTCTGGGGTTTGCAAGGGCTGTGTTCTTGCTCCTACTCTGTTCAGTGCTTGTATGAACTGGGTGTTGGGTAGGGTCGTGGGGTGCAGCACCTGTGGAGCGTCCATTGGTGAAGAAAGATTTACTGATCTTGACCTTGCCGACGATGCGGTAATCTTAGCGAAGTCAATGGAGGCTCTGATCGGGGCTCTCGAGAGACTGAGCGAGGAGTCTGAGTGTCTGGGATTGCAGGTGTCCTGGATAAAGACTAATATCCAGACATTTAATGACTTCTTAGGCACAGCCATCAGCAGTGTGTCTGTCTGCGGGGAGAATGTCGCCCTAGTCGATAGATTGTCTTACCTCGGCAGCGACATTCATGTCTCTGGTGACTCTTCCTATGAAGTCCGTAGACAGATTGGGAGAGCATGGGGGGTCATGAGGTCACTGGAAAGGGGTGTGTGGTGCTCTCGATATCTTTGCATCCCTACAAGTTGGACCCCAGACTGAGAATGACTCTCAATTGCATTGACACCAAGACTCCATCTCCATCTCCACCCTCTTCACCTGCTTCTACCTTCATTTTTATTTCCTTCTCCGGTTCTGTCTGGTTTGTTCCAGACTTCCCCAACTCCATCTGTGTTCATGGACTCTCTGCCCAACTCCAGCTGCATCCTTATTAGTGATGGAACGGTTCATCAAAAAAATCCACTCATTCGGTTTGTTTGTCTCGGTTTCGGACGTGTGTATCGTTCGGATCAGAGCATGCTCAAAAAATTCTTTCGCTAATAACCTAGTGAAGGGGCAGAGTGCAGCAGGCAGGTCAGTCATGGGAATGGCAAGCAACAAAGGAGGCCCAAAGTCAGAGAATGCGGCAGCTGCATCAGTCTGCTGCGTGGGATCATTTTTGATTTTGTGTTACCTCCAGTGACGGCGGCAAGAAAGTGGTGAATAAACCTGCGACCGTGTGCAAGCACTGTGCAACGTGTTGATTATACTAGCAGCAACACGTCCAATATGTTAGCTCATCTACGAAGACATCATCCCAATATGTCAACTGACAGCACAAGGAAGAGAGTGTCCTGCACGCCGACCAGAGAAGCAGGAGCAGAGAGGCGAGGAAGCAGGGAATGAGGGATTTATTGTAAAAACATGTAAGGCAAAACACAAGACTGACGTGAAACTTCAATGACCGGACTGGGGAAAACATACCTAACACAGAGTTAAATACATTTGGACTAATGACAATCAGAAACAGCTGGTAAACACAGGGAATCCACACGGGGTTAATGAGTGGGCGTGGCACACGGAAGGGGCGGACGAGCGGGGCAGGACAGGACCCCCCCCCCCAAAGGTGCGTACTCTGGGTGCACCTAAGGGGAGCGAAGCGACGGGGACACAACAGCACCTGGGGAGACAAAGGCAACATCAACGGGGCACAGGGAATAGCACGGACACACAGAACTGGCACAGGGAGGATAGTTCAAACAATAGGCGACAAACCACGGGGAACGCAGACACGCACAGGGGCACCAAAAAAGGAAACATGGGACCCGAGGAAACTAAAGGGGACAACGGAGGGACCACACCAGGGGGCACACCCACAGGAGACACATAGGGACTAGCAGGGGACGTAGGCACAGAAGGATGGGAAGGACATATAGGAGGCACAAAGGAACCAAAAGAGGACATAGGCACAGAGGGACACGGAAGAGACACAGGGGGCACAAAGGGACCAACCAGAGATGAAGATACAGAGGGACGGGGAGAAAACGTGGGGGTACAAAGGGACTAGAGGATAGTGAGGGATGAGGGGGAAACACAGGGGTTACAAAGGCACTAGGAGGGAACAACGGTGGAGCAGGTTGGGGCATGGACACAGGAAACAAGGGGGCAAGGGGCAACGGGGAGCTTAAGGGACCCTCGGCAGGCGTAAGGTTGGGCGCGCTGGAACAGCAGGCCTCTGCGGGGCTGGAACAGGGGCTGATGGGGACGCCGAGGGTGGTGAGGAGGGAGTCAAATGGGGAACCAGGAGAGGCAAGGAGGAAATCGGAGGGGATACAGGCGACTGAGAGACTGGAGCCGGGGCTGAAGGGGACGAGGAGGAAGGCAATGGGGCAGGTAAAGGGGCTGGTGGAGATGGCGAGGAGGGAGCTGAAGGGGACATTGGTGGAGGAGAGGAGGGAACTGTAGCCAAGGCAGGTGGGGGCGCAGCCACAGCCGGTCCAGACGCAGGTGACCGACAAGTCGCAGTCAGGGGACCCGTAGGCGACCGACAAGGAGTCAGCGACTGGGCTACAGCTGGCCGATGAGCTGCAGGAGGGGGACCCACAGGCTGTTGGGGAGGCGCCGGCGAGGAACATGCAGGCTGTCAGGGAGGTTCTGAAGGCCGGGCCATCCACGTCGTGGATGAAGCCGGGGGTACCTGCCGTGTTGGAGCCTGGGGGAGCGAAGTCGAACCAGGGAGTCGACCCTGACGTCGTGTCCCCTCCCTTTCAGGGAGACTGAGAGGCAGGAACCCGGTCAAGATCCACCGCGAAAAGGTGGTGTTGGCTGGGGTGACCCCTTGGAGGGGTCCAAGGGGGTAGTCAGGGTGATCCCCGAGGTGTCCCACTCAAGCTCCTCCTCTAGCTTCATTATGGAGGGAGGAGCGGTGGTCAAGGTATCAGGGACCTCCTTGGGGACAGGGACTGTATTGTTTTAGCCAAGATCACTTGCTATTGCTATTCAATTCTATCACAGCATCAGGTAAACTTCACAAAATATATTTTGTACTGTATAGTCATAAAATTACAGTTGTTAATACATGTACCTTGTACTACTGCTTATGTCACAGAAAACCACCTATTTTGAAAGAAAGCATCTTGCCCCGATGATGAACTTCTTGGATGAAGGATGTCATTTTTGCAGTTGAAAAAAATTAAATTCTTTATATGGATTAAATCAATCCTTGAGGAACTCCACAAGTAAATGGTGCTACAGAAGATGAGTGCTCACTTAGCTGAACTGAGAAACTCCCACCAGTCAGGAAGGACCCAAACCATTTCAGCGCCATGCCTTTGATACTCACACATTATTCTAGATGCGATAAAAGAATCCTGTGATAGTCAAATCCAGCGATAACAAAATTGTAGAGTTCCCTGAGTCAATAGTTAAAAGACGATCATTATAAACGCTTAACAGAGCAGTTTCCATACTAAGACAGGATTTTAAACCGGTTTGGAACTTATCAGAAATGCCATTTTCATTTAGGTAAGCTTGCATTTGAATCAATTCTTTTTCCAAAACTTTGGAAACAAATGGTCATTTAAAAAATTGGCCTAAAGTTTGACAGAACAGATCAAACAAATTTTTCCTTTTGATAAGAGGCTGCACAACTGCCAGACAACAAGGAGGTATTTATTAATATACAAATACTTGGTTCTATAGTACTGAATACGTCTTTAAACAGACCAGCTGGCACACTGTCTGAGGGACAATTTGTAGACTTTCAATTTGTAGAACTTAGAAACTATATCTGTTAAGAGGGATAATGACACTGGCTCAAACTGATCAAAATCAGAACAACACAGCGTAGGGGCTGAAGGCTCTAGAACCAGAGGTGCAGGTAAAGATCAGAGAACAGAGATCTTATCAATAAAATAGTGAAGAAAACTTTCACAAAGTTTAGGCGATGCCTCAATAGCAACATGATCATGGGGATTTACGATGGAATTAAAAACATTAAAAAGAACCTGAAGTTTATGACAATTATCAGCAACATGTTTGGATATACAACTTGTTTTAGCTGCTTTAACCCCTCTAAGGTAATTGGACAAGCAGTTCCATAAAATTCCTAAGGAAATTTTAAGTCCGTCTTTCTTCCACTTTCTCTCAGTTCATTTGCATTTGCACCTAAGGGTGAGTGGTGTCATTCAACTAAGCCTCTGAACGGGCCTTAGCATGTTTGGTCTTGAAGGGAGCTACGGAGTTCAGAATATTAGTGCTTATAGAGTCAAAGAGGGCTGTGAGCATCAGCACTCATGCCTGAACAGCTATCCTGGGTAAAGAGCACTGATTCTTTGAAAGCTATGGAGAACTGCTGTGATGTTGAAGAGTTAATGCCATGCCCAGTGCGTACAGATGCATGAACATTAACCCTGGAAAAGGGAACTCTGGCAGTAAATAAAACAGGGAGATGGTCCAATATATGTGCATGACAAATATAGGCATTCCACAACCTCAAACTGGGTGGACTTCCATACGTTCTGGATCTTTCCCCAAACAGGAAGGCCTGGGTGAACTTTGAGAATACGTCAGTTACTAAGAGGACATTCTTAAGGACATTAGCAGCTCCATCCAAGACAGTGAAGTCTACAGCTACAATCTCCCAGGGCTTGCGCTCCGTACACCACTTCTTCACATGCTGCCAGTAACATCTCTGATGCACCAGTTCAGTGGTCCACTCCACCCCCTGATGGCCATGATTGTCAAGTAGCCAGGTAATAACTTCAGGTTGCAGCACCCTTGGTAGCCCCAACTGTAACACTGAGCTCTTTGACGGAGTTAGTTGGACCTCTCCATAAAGAACTCCTTCAACCTCCCGTATATGGGACCACTGTTTTGCCATCTGCTGAACTTCCTCCGACTTATCCCTCAACTCTGAGGATGTAGGTGGTTTGCCATGTCTCCACAAATGAAGAAACTCTGCAATGTCAGGATCTGTTGACTGTAATACCCTTAGGTCTGCTCTACTAAGAATGAGTACAGAGTCAATCATACACAGCTCTGACAAGTCTTTGAGACTTTGCCCTGAACTACTATTGCCTGGGGTACTGCAATTCCTGGGGAGAGCCAATGAAGGATCACCGGGGCCTGACGGAAGCATTGAGAGTGCATCTGTATTGCAATTAGCTGTACCAGGACGACACTTGATCTCACAAACAAAAAAAGGGCCAACTACGAAGCCCAGCATTGCTGCACGACCCACAGTTTTGCAGATAGCAAATACCAAAGTGGGTTGTCATCTATGTACACCGTGAACTTTTTACCCAGGAAGTACTCACAAAAAAATTGGTTACAGTCCATTTAAGGCCGAAGAGCTCCAACTTCGTTGCACTGTAATTAGACATATTCCTTTCACTGGGTCAAAGACCTCTGTTAGCAAAGGCAATGGGTTGACGTAGGCCAGGGGAGCCCAACTCCAGTCCTGGAGGGCCAGAGCCCTGCACATTTTTGGGTTTCCCCACATTTAACACACCTGATTCAACTCCTTGTGCTAATTACCACATAGCTCTTGAGCTGAATCATTTATGGTGGAACAGG
>JAOYFF010000041.1:35014476-35039263 GCA_025773925.1 Cryptomyrus ogoouensis
CCACACAGCTCTTGAGCTGAATCATTTATGGTGGAACAGGGAAAGAACTAAGCTACACAGGGCTCTGGCCCTCCAGGACTGGAGTTGGGTACCCCTGACACAGGCTATCCTGCTCCTGTGAGAGCACTGCCCCCAGCCCTGCATGGCTCGCACTGGTCTCTAAAATGAAAGGACGTGTAAAATCTGCATAACCCAGCACAGGGGCTTGAACACGTCGCTCTTTTAAATCCTTAAAGGACTGTTCACAAGCCTCATCCCAATGTTTTACAAAAGCCTTGAGCAGTGGGAACTGGCTTCCTCTGGGTGCCCGGTAATCTACCAACCAACTTATGCAGGAGTGCAACCAAACAAGCAAATCCTTCAACCAAATGCCTATAATATGAGGCAAAGCTGAGAAAAGACTGAAGCTCCTTGACTGAAGTAGGCCTACTCCACAATGCTACTGTCCGTATCTTCTCTGCGTCCATTCGCATGCCTGCAGCTGAAACCACATGGCCTAAATACCCCACCAAGGTTTGAAAAAAACTGTCCATTGCATGGCCTGCTGTCTGACCTCCAAGAAGCCTAAGCTGCCAACGGTGCTCTCGATGTAACATACCATCAATCACATGTTCTAAATTGGTGGCGAAAAAATATCAGGGTTTGCAAGGCAAGCTGGATCCTTCTGCCTTACCGCTTCCATCCGAGCATGAGAATATTCCCTCAGTATCTCCCCCTGCAGCTGCCGTCACTGGAAGAATTGCTTCTCAATGTAAAATTGAGAACAGCTATAGACAAAAATCTTTTCAGGGTCTTCTCTCTCTGAAAGAGGGTGGAATTTTATTTCTGCTATAGCCTTATCATCTAATAAATTAAGGATGGTCAGAATCTGTTCTGTACCGGACATCAGATGTATAGACAGGTATTAATAATTGAAACTTTTTTGATTCCTGTGGGGAAATTGTCTTTATGCCTCACTGAACTTGCTCTTTTTTGTAGAGGAAGTTGTCCACAAAGGGCAGCCACCCGTAGTGGTACCCAGGGAGGTTAAGGGCCTTGCTCAAGGACCTGCAGACATGCTGAGGCTGGATTTGAACCAGAAACCTGACTACAGGCACACAATCTTAGCCTACTGAGCCACACGCTGCCCCCTATTGATGAGCCTCTTCAGTCCAATCCTCAATATTTAGGGAGTCTTGTAAACACTTCCCAGAAAACCTTGGACACTTGCGTTCTCTAGGGACATACACATATTGGTAGAGATGGCAATTTCGGAACCCAGGATCGATCCGTTCCGAACACGTCCGAAACTTCTGGTCTCGATACGGAGTTTATGAAATGTTTCGAAACATCAGTCACGTGACCGCCGTGTCATTGTTCACGGCAAGAGAAAAAAACCCCGGGGCTTGTTGGTTTGAGTGAGTAGTTTGGCGATCATTATTATTTGAAATCAAATTGTATTAGTGAAACAGGTTAGCAGTTAGTGTAATTTAGGCATAAATATAATGAGGGACATATAGTTATAGTAGGTGTAATATCAAGGTTTTGCTTAGATTCAGTTAGAAACATAAATCAAAAAGCTAGAGTACGCATAGACACATAGATTACATATACATATATTAACATTGCTAACATAGACAAAGACAGTTGTCTGAAACTGCGTTTTGCACTGTTCTATTCTATACAAATTAATTAAAACTAAACCATTCCTATAACCTGCTCAACATACACTAACCTAGATAGGATGAGTATTATAACCTCAGTAGCTAATTAATTACTATGCACACTCAATACTCGGATGGTATGTAAATACAGAAATTATGTTTTGATAATACACAACAGCTTGTTGGATTTACATGCCCTGTTATATTGACGTAGCAATTTGTCGTGTGTCGGTATTTGTATGTGGGAATTATAAGTTCGTTACTACTATTGATCGAGTTTAAGGAGCGCATCCAACTTATTATATAGTTTATTTGCGATCCTTCGGTGCCATCTTGTGGACATACTTGAAACTGCCCTAATTCAGTTACCTTTTCCAGAATGTTCAGTTGTTATTCACTTTATTGGTTTATTCCATTTACTTCACCCGGCGAAACTGTTTGACTGCCACGGCACAAACTTCCTCTGTATCGTACCTACCCTTTCCCTGTGATTCTCCGCTTGTAAATTTTTGTCAGTGATCGGTAAAAATGTTTCGCTTTTACTAGACATGTTTTCACTTTTGTAAATTGGTTTTGGGACTGGTAAAAGTGCTTTGCATATTGTAAATTTGTTTTTATTTTTGCAATAAATAATTGTTTTATGATATGCTGATTTGTTTTATGATATGATAATTTGTTTTATGCTATGTTAATTTGATTTGCCCTATTCGGCCACCGTACGTATTATGCACACTTTTGACAGTTCGAGCTTCGTGACATTCGAAACTTGCAGCAATAGTTATTGCCGTATTTGCTATAGCTTCATTTCCGGTTTTTGCCAGCAGGCTGTGCAAAGCTAGTGTTTCGAAACTTTTCGAACCGTTTCGAAACATTGTTTGTCTCGAATGTTTCGAAATTGTTTTGATGATTCGAAATTGCCATCTCTACATATTGGTCCGCCACCCTCAGAGGGGCTAATCTTACTGCCATAATTGTTGTATTGCATGAAGTAACTGCCATCCTCCCCCAGAAGTACCCCCAGCTGATAGAGCAGAAGTGGTTTCCAGTACTTTAACAAGTTTAGCATTCTCCACTTGCAACTGCTGTACCATCTCACTTAATGCCTTAGGTTGGGCTGCCATATCCTCACCTGCGATTATCACCACCCCAGAGCCCAAGTAAAAACAAAAAAAACACATAGCTAAAAAAAACACATAGCTAAAAAAATCAGGCTATGCAGGAGGCTGGCAGTCTTCTGGCTTGACCACGAAGGTTGGCAGCTCCGGTCTGCAGCCACTAAACACTTATGCTGAAAAGCCACAAAATCCGGGCGGATTTGGCGCAAGGACATGGCATAATACAGGAAGAAAAAGGTGGACGATCCATTTACGGCTTCACGAAACAAAGGTTTATTGAAATAAAAACTGAAAACACTACGAAAACAAAAACAGACCTCAAGGAGTCAGAACTAAAGGGATAAGCAAAAGCTAATTTACAGTAACAGGTGCAGGCTACAAACAACAGAACATTCAAAACTACACTGCCATCCAACAGTCAACAAACAATGAACCACTGGGGACTAAACTCAGGAAGAAACTTAAATACAAAAGCTGAACAGGGTAATGACAAGCAGGAGTGAGACAGACAATTAACCAATCGTGGAGGGTGCAGGACAAAGAGCAATCGGGGAAAGACACAAGGGCAGGCAACAGGTGAAGCTAATAAACTAAAACATGAAACTCAAACTAGAAACAGAATCTAACAATAGGGAAAACTGAGCAGGGGAAAACAAAGACTGAGAACAAGAGGGACGGGATGACCAGCAACGCCTGCTGGCCAAATGGGGAAGTGACACAGTGGAACAGGAGCTGACCCTGACAGGGCCATACCCTCTTGTGATACTTAAAGGTTAACTTAGCACAAGAAATTAGTAAAAAAGTATAAAAAGATGCCACATTCTCTCCTTTACAAAGTGCTAATACATAATTGTGAATGTCACGACAACCAGGATGACTCGAGGGCTCACATTTGGCGAAACAAAAGGAGTTTTATTAAACTTAATTAAACAGACACTGGAAATAAACAAGTTTGTGAGCGATCAAAACAAAAGGAATGGGGATGGACACAGGCTGACAGAAGGAGCTAAATTAATAAACGGACTAGCGAGTAGGGCGACAAGCATCAGGCCTGGCCCATCAGCGCGGGAGAAGACCGGAGGGACAGGCAGACGTGGCAGGCAGGACGTGACAGTGAACATCCTTTACTAGAAGAAGAATAATGTAAAAACCCGTGAGTGGAATAAATCGTTTCATGCATGCGGTGTCCATGGTAACCAGCGTGTCTGTTTGCGGGGGAAGAATAATGAGTGATACATATAAGCATATATAATATACCGATGCGTTACGCTGACTAGCTCATGACACGCAGTATGACAAAAGGGTAATTTAGAAACTTAATTTACAGTTACACTATGCAGAGAAATCACACAATTTTATAAAACAGAGAGCGGCACACCCCCATCTCCCGAATAAACGCCCCCACTGCGCTACCTGCGGTCTGCTGCTTTACACACAACCTCCCAGCATTACTAACTTTGTTATAATAACAACAGAATCAGCAAAGATTCTAAAAAAAATACTGTGGGTGAGTGCCCTGGCTAGGGCAGAACAGCTTCATGAGTTTTCTCTGTTTTTGGGTCTTGTTGAAAGTCACTTAGTTGTATAAAACTACAATTTGCCTTAACTGAGGAATATTACAATACTTTACCTTAGTTTTATTTTTGCTTCTTAATTCGTCTTTTGTGCTAATTCGATATTGCACGTGCGTATAACTAGTTGAAAAAATAGCATCGGCACTAGCTCTATTAAATGCAGTTAATCTGCCTCATAAATCCAACCTTTCATAGCTGCATGTGTAACACAGGGCGGCGGTGAGTAGAACGGGACTGCGTCTTACCGAGAGAACAACTCGTTTCTCCTTCTAGGGGGTATATATCTCACTCCATTTCTCATTTGCACGCATAGCTAATTTTATTGGTTTCTGTGACTAGTTGCATGTTCGAGGTCAAGAAAACGTCTACAAAACCCCCTTCCTATTTGTTTTAAGCATTTCACTTCACCTTCACATCTTAAGCGCTATATAACGGATCTTTAAAATATAAACTTAATGAAAATGTGTAGTACGAAGCGCACTCTTCCTAACATTAACAGATGGATATAGACCTGGATGTAGTTTTAAAATCCAGAAATTAATGACAATTATTGAACAACAGAATGAAGCTGGATGGTGCGTATCTGGTTCGCTGGGAGTAGTTGACACTATTTTTGTCCATCTCTCCACCTCGGCAAGGAAAAATAGGGTTGGAAGTGATCGCACGTAGGAAGGCATTTTGCATTTCACACGGCAGCCGCCTTTCGACCAGCACAGACCTATGCAAACATAATAGCGACAAGAAAAGAAAACGCGAAGTCAAAACTCAAAATACTCCATGCCAACCATTTGCAGCATTATATAAGAAGACGTGCATGCGACCATTTTTTGAGGAGTATTAAAAAATGCTGATGTTCCAAGCCGCAGCGGTTATGCTAATGGAAGAAAAGCACCAGAACTAATATTTGACTATCTTGGTGAGCGTTTGCATGATTTCTAGTATTTCTAAGGGAATAAATCTAGATAGAAAATGTATACCCAGTCCACGCCTTGGGTGTGGTGTTGCTGTTAATAAAAATAAAGGAGCGGTGGAGTATTTGAATACAGACTGTGCACCATGATATTAGGGCTTAAATTTGAATACGATATGCAGATATTTGTAAAGGCTGCACTTTTTATTACTATAAATAGTTTTGAAAATCTCATTGTGGAATATAAGCGCGCAGCTTATTTGAGATGCATTGAAATGTATCGACATGCATGGTTATATTAACTTTGGGATAACCTACAACCATAACTATATGAACAATTGAACTATAACAACTGGAAAATGAATAGATAAATTTGCCAGTATGTTTAATAAATATACTACTAATTATAATAGTCTAATCAATGTTGTTGCTGCTACTCATATCAGTCTTTACTTTTCGGTGTTGGTTTTTTGTCAAGGGCAGGCGATCAAATAGTATGTATAGTTTCTCATCCGCTGCTACATCTGGGGTGGTACGTGATGGAGTCGTGATACATACACAGAGTCGGCCGTGGGCTTATATGCCATCTGTGTTTAAAAATTACGGCAATGAAATGAGTGTGGCGAGACATTCAGCCTCTTATGTGTGAAGCGGAGTTAGGTCGATAACACGCTAAAAATTCATACACCACAAACACCACTGTAGTTTTTTTTTTTTTTTTAGCCCAGAAATTCAGGTAATTTAAAATATAATATTATCAGGTTGCTCCATTTAATCATTACGGACTTCTGTGCCAGACAACAACATTATTATAAAACAATTATGTTGTATAAACAGAAGGAGCTGCTTCTGCAAAGAGCGCCTATTACTTTCCGTTCAGTTACCTCCGATTAAATGCCGTGGAGAATTGCGGTCACACCGTTAACCGCCTGCCATCGTTCCCATTCCTCGCTTTCTGTGACCCTTGGCGAAGCCTAAGCTGTTTCAGCTCTCCAAGGACAGAAGGGTGGTACGGATCAGGTCGGCCCCTGGGTCGCTGCAGCAAACAGGAGCACCGTACGTGGCCATTTGTCCCTGACCCATACATGTATCTAATCGGTATTGCTTTATTACAATACTAAAATGAAAGGATGGGTAAAACAAATCTCGACTAAAGAACTGGAAATGTACGATAACTTATTGGTTAACTGGCAGGTGTCGGAGACAGAAATTGTGACGAGGTGCGGGAAAAGGTTCAGTTTTGAAGGCAAAGAGGACAGGAACAAAGCCAGCAGTGTCTGAATAACGACCCATATTCAGGTATGCGGGGGCTCATCTGACCCATTTACGCTGGTCTGCGTTTTGGGCTATAACAGTCTTGGCAGGTTTGATGGTGCCATACCTTGTAATTACGATACCTCAGGCAGGTTCAACGTGTTAATTCAGTGAATCGCAAAGTGATTTTAATATTGAATTTTATTATTAATTAGGAACGGCGGTTAAAAGCAATCTGTCCAGCTTGAGCTGGTTGGCACTGTTATCTGCTCCTGCTCCTTCCGCCTTTAGTGAAACTGCTCACTTGCCTTATATGGCACTGCAGTTGCTGCATCTCTGGGGATTTAACCTAGATGTTATCTTTTATAAGGGGAAAGCTTACTGTTCATTTGCTGTGGCATTTTATCTTCAAGGATTTCAGGCTGCATTATTTTTTTTCAGTTAGGTTTGGGAAGCCTGCTTGTACCAGAATGGGCTACATGACTGCGATTCACTGTCCCAGCCAGGTTGTGGATTCAAGATTCAAGAAGGGACTATTGCAGAATGGAAGACGGAAAACTTTGGCCAGGTAGCGGTGTTTGTATGCCGCTGTAGGTGAATTGCACAAAAACCCAATCCGTGTCAGGTTTTCATGATGACACAATATTGAGTGAAGATGCATATTTATTTATGTGAAATGACACCCCAAAAGTGATGCATTTATTGGCTAGAATCAGAGAGGGGATCTTGAGGACCAAAGGGGAGCAGGTCTGTGTTGTCTGAGATGGGGTTTCCCATAGTTGACCTGAGCCCTTGAGGTGACGGTCCTGTATGTGTCCTCTAGACGGGGACAGTGGGGGGGTCGCGAGAAGCTGTGCTCCACGTCCTGCTGCTCTCTTACTGTCTCTCTCCAGGTGAGCTGAAGAGCACGCTGGAGAATGGAGGAAGCAGCTGCATCCTGACACTCCGTCGTGTCCCTTGGAGAAGTTTCTGCCCAAGTGCTTGACTCTTCACGAGCAGGTAGGGGGCGCTGGTTCCTAATTGCGGCGATGCCAGAAATCTGAGTTTATGTATAATCTCAGCCATTTACATCAACTGTACAGAGCCCTGTAATAAAACAGACCCTTGGAGGTTTACAGCTTTCACTCGTTATGAGTGACAAGCCATTGTAAACTATAAAATGACAACTATGTTTACAACTAGCTAAAATTCTGTGGAATATGTCGAAAATGTTGCTCTTTGAATCACACTGCCTCTGGTAGTAACAGGGGTTTTTATCACCCAATGCAACAGAAGAAGGTGAGGAAGGGCAGCTCTACTCATCACTCATATTACTGCCACTAATGAAACTCTGTGTGTAGAAGCGAACCAATTACCTGCCTCTGAAATACTGTCAGCGTGTAATTCGGGGTGAAGCATGTCATTAGCCTTCTCCGAACGTGGCCCTACTTTTTATGGTGCTTATATATTTAAGAAGCCATTAAGCCTGGAAGCACTTATGTCTGGTGTACATCTTTTCTTTTTTTCCTCTTAGGGCGAGGAATCACCTTCACGGTCAGCAGGATTATTTGATCGACCACTGGGATGATGTGGGGAGACAGGAGATGGGGGAGGGGGCTTCAGCAGATGTCAGAAATTATAAACAAAAGCCCAGGCTCACTTCTCACCACGCGACGCAATCAACACTGACGCGCTTTAACAGGTCCCGCTTGGTGTGTGGAACAAAGAGCTGGCAGTCGCGGGCTGTCCTGAGGGACCGGCGCTTCTGTGAATGTCTGATGCGCTGACTTTGCAGTCCTTGTGTGAAAGTAGTTCCGGCCGTTTTTTTCCAGGGGGTGTGGCCATTGTCTGAAGAGAAAGACCTAGTGACATTGGAGGAAGGACTGGCCCAGTTACACACACTGCACCCAAGTTTAGTGAAACCTAACAGCACTCCATCAGGACAGCGTTTACAGATTGGCTTTATTATACCCAGGGAAAATAGGTTTAGTAACTTAACTACCCTGAAATGTAGCATTTCTGTATCTTAAAAGGTACATTTACCTACAGCTAGGGTACATTTGGCAGACCCTCGAGGGTACAGCCCCAGTGACAAGCAAAGGTACAAATTGGTTCTCTTTTTTTCTCACACTACAACATTTTATCTGGCTCAGATAACAAAAGCTTTGATCATGCAAAAGTGAAAATGTCCTTGGTGATTTGACTACGCCTTAGTATAACTAAAATTTAGGACTTTACAGGCAGGAAAAAAAACTACGTCTACTATTATTTTAAGGATGCTCATCTTTCTAAAGCTGTTGGCAATTCCTGTTTCTCTTCTATATTTGAAAATTTGATGAAGCCCTTTCCAGTGGCTATACCTAATGAGTGAGCATGGTTTCTATACCAGCATGTAGCATACTCACAACATTCCTGTAATGTTGCACCAACATCGCAGCTAAAAGTTTCCAATTATGAGAACATTCTTGGAATGTTTTAGGTTATGTTAATGGAATAATAGGTTTACCTGCTGATCACTTTGTTTGTATATTTCTGCTGTAGGTCACAGTAATTTAGCTACTGGTCAGGAAGGAGATGGGGACCAGTGGTGCTGATTCATTTCACAGCAATATTTTTAGTGCAACTTTAGCAAAACATTCCAAGAAAATATAATGTTAAAGATGAGTGTTAAGCCTCTCAAGATGTTTAGAACTGAGAGCCTCTGGAGATGCTTGTTCCTGCTGGGGCTGCACTACAGCAATGTTCCCGCATCTCGTTAGCGGTACTCTTGTGACCGTGTCTGTATTCTCTTTGTCTTGTGTAACGTGCATGTAGGAACTTCCCTGGTAAAACTTGGAAGCTGCAGTTGGGGATTGTATCACTAACACCTGCAAGTGAATCTGATTACTAACCTCTACTAACTGAAATTAACCAACCCAGCTAAAACCGTTGCAAGTTCCTTAGAGAAATATTTCTCCATCCATCTCCAGTATGGTCATGTCTCTCCTCTGTCACCTGTTTCTTCAATTCTTTGTATATTTTTTTGGTTGTGAGGGCTAGAGGCAGAGTGTGGTATGTGTGTGTGTGTGTCTACTGTGCAACATCAGTTCCACGTAAGATATGTAAAGCATGAGAGTATCAGATCAGATATAGGTCTGAAGTCTGGTTTTGTGATGTTAGTGAGGTAATGCAGACTGATGGCACCTATCATGTCTTTATTTGCTTGTCTTCTATGGGATGCCTGCCGCTGGAACTGTAAGTTGCCGTCAGGTGTCAGCAGGTGCTTGTCCTTTAAGCCCTGTCCTCGTTCTGGCTGCACCATTGAACTGTCTTCTTGCATAGTGCCCTCTGCTGTGAATCAGACATGCCCCATCTCCCATCACAGCGTATGCTGGCTCTCCTGTAGCAGCACAAATTCCATTCAGGTGCCTCGACACAGTCCCCACCTTTGCTGCCACGTCAGCCTTTAAATGTCCCTTCTCTGCCCACCCCTGTGTCCCCTCAGTGGCTCACTCTTTCTATACTGTTATCTATGAGACGTCTGCCATATCAAACTGAAATCCCATCACGAAGGAGGGCAGCGTTGCAGGGATCCAGCCTGCAGAGGGCTGGTTGTAACAGCACCTTCCGTACTCTGAACATCATACAAATACTGTTTTATCATTCTGCTCCTTTGGAAAAATCACTGAGAGAGTTTATGTTCGAAGCTTGAAGTTAGAATATTATTTGTCATACTATCACATCAGAATATTGTCTATACTGATGTGATAGTATGACATCTAAGTCAATTTTGCATACAGTAATATATGATTCAGAGAGAGAAAAATGTTGAATAGAATGATGAAGGACCAGATGTATTTTGAATTTAAATTTGTTAATCTTGTAAACATAATAATTTATCATTTTATACAAGACATCGATCTGGTGTTTAGGTGGTTTAAATAGTATTTTGCTTAGCAAACGTTTTTATGTTGCCCATTGCAGGAAAAGTTATTGAGCGAAAGAGTGGAATTAACACATTTGTGCCTGGCTGGCGTGCGCAGCAGAGCACAGGCACCTTTCTCTGGTGGCTGGCGTGCGCAGCAGAGCACAGGCACCTTTCTCTGGTGGCTGGCGTGCGCAGCAGAGCACAGGCACCTTTCTCTGGTGGCTGGCGTGCGCAGCACAGCACAGGTACCTTTCTCTGGTGGCTGGCGTGCGCAGCAGAGCACAGGCACCTTCCTCTGGTGGCTGGCGTGCACAGCAGAGCACAGGCACCTTTCTCTGGTGGCTGGCGTGCGCAGCAGAGCACAGGCACCTTTCTCTGGTGGCTGGTGGTTGCAGACAGCGCCGGTCTGCCATTGGTATGCATGTTGGTTTGTGTGACAGGGACATTGGTGTCTGTCTGTTGCTTTTTTGGTTCCTGTCTCTACTGATGCAGCATTCTCCCTCTGATTATGACAAGATAATAATCCTGCAGCAGATTCTTCCCTGGCATTCTGGGCCAACTGGAATCACTAACAAAACCTAACCCTACTACTAACGTCTCCTAACAGACCTGCGACTAACCCCCCACCTGAATGTCCCCTATGGATGTGGGCTGAGCAGCACTGACTGACCAGACCCAAAGGAGCTCCTTGACTCCCCAGACACTGCAATGCTGCACACCCCCAAAAAGGCCTGAATGCAAACCAATAAAGCAGAGATTCCCAACCAATCGTAGATGTTCATACTAAAGCGGCCAATTGGAGATGGCTTCTTATTGAACCAATCAGCTAGCTGTGTTCTAGTTAAGTGACCATTTGGACACGTTCACGTTGACCTCACCAGTCAGAGACCTCCACTGCAGAAAAACCAGGACGGTGGCTGATGGCTGCCTCTCAACTCAATTAGCGGCCTTGAAGTTGATTTACTGAGGAGTTCCTGCAGCTCTTTGTCTTTTGGGGGTTATGTGAACAGCTGCATGACCATCCTGACTAAAACCGAGTGACCATCCTGACTAAAAATGCAAGCGTTAACAGTGGCTACGCAATGGACAGTACAGCACACCAAAGAAAACAGTCTCAGTGAGGTTGGTTTTTATTTTTATCATTTTTTCCCAGTGAAGCGTCTCTCACTGCCAGGCCCCTGCAGGAAGGACCTTCCTTTCTGTTATTGGTTTGATGTAAATTTGCATCCTAAGAAGGAGTTTGAGGATTCTGGCCTTTCTGCAGTCCTCAGCTTCCCCTGTCCACTGTGCAGCCCAGGCTTGCTGCTGCTTAGTGTGCAGCCTGTAATGATTCACTGTCCATCTGCTCATTTCCTTGGGAAAACAGAAGTGTTTCTATGATTCAGACCTGGGGTGGATGGGACTGCTAACAGCTTCAGGGAAATTAGCATGTATTTCCTTACAGAAGAAGCAATGTTTCATTTTTCTAATAGTTAAAAACAACTATATTCCCTTTTCATAATGACTTGTCATCCAAGCCTCATCCAATAAACTGGGTCTCCTTCCTTTGCACTAGCTGTTTGTATAGTAGAAACTGCAGAACTCACGCTTGCTTCCTGTTTCTCAGGGCAGTTCCTTAAACAGTTACTTTATTTTCACACGGTAGCAGCACTGTGATGTTGCCATGGCAATTTTGCCATAACGCTGCATAAATCTGTTCACAAGAACAATTACCTCTGCAGATTAGATAGATGTCTAGCAGGCATCTCACCCAGATCCTGTGCTCTTCAGAAAGCCGGACACTGACCCATCTTTTAGCTTGTATCTGTATTTATTAAGTTTACTTTAATGCAATACATTTGATGCAAATGCCTCCCACTGTGTGCAGTAAACAGCTTTGGCTTTCTGTGGAATAAACATAAGCCATGGATTTCTCTGTCTGTATAAATGTATGCATGAGGTGGGCTGGGAGAATGAGCAACAAATGATTCCTTTTTAATATGAACGCAGATCTCTGCCCAATAACATACCCTGTAAGTTCTCACAGCATAATGTGGAGCAGGGCTTGCTGAGGGTTGTGATTGGGCATCAGGGAACACAGGGGATTCCAGTACTGCTAGCACATCTCCAAAAAAATGTTAATAAAACTGAAAGTGATATAAGTAGCTTGTATTAAAATGTGTCTTCTAAGCAACTGATTTGTGGTTTCATTATCTGCTTGGTTTCATGTGGTCCGGGAGAGGCTGCAACACCTCTGCTTGCCAGCAGGGGGTTTAATAAAATCGACATACATACTATACTAATCGGAATGATCTGTACTGTTTACTGTGATGTAACTTTAACTTTTGTGTTTTGTAGTCAGCAACTGGAAGTAAAACAGCTGGAAAGGATGGAAAGTCAGTAGGTATAATATACACTCACTCGCCACTTTATTAGGTACACCCATTCAACTGCTTGTTGAAGCAAATACTGTATCTAATCAGCAAATTATATGTTAGCAGCACCATATATAAAATAATGCAGATGCAGGTCAGGAGCTTCAGTTAATGTTCACATCAAACACCAGAATGGGGAAGAAATGTGATTTAAGTCACTTTGAACATGGCATAGTTGTTGGTGCCAGAAACTGCTGATCTACTGGGATTTTCACACACAACCATCTCTAGGGTTTACAGAGAATGGACTGAAAAAGAAAGAATACTCAGTGAGCAGCAGTTCTTTGGGTCAAAATACCTTGTTGATGACAGAGGTCAGAGAAGAATGGTCGACTGGATCAAGCTAATAGAAAGGCGACAGTAACTCAAATAGGCACTTGCTACAACCAAGGTATGCAGAACAGCATCTCAATGCACAGTGTTGAACCTTGAAGCAGATGGACTACAGCAGCAGAAGTGAGTCTCACTCCTGTCAGCTAAGAATAGGAAACTTAGGCTAATGTGGGCCTATCTCACAAAAATTGGATAATGGAAGATTGGGAAAATGGAGATGGACCAGATGAATCTGTCGTTGAGTGTCGTTGCTGACCAAGTCCGTCCCTTTATGACCACAGTGTACCCAGCTTCTACTGGCTACTTCCAGCAAGATAAAGTTACATGTCACAAAGCTCATATCACCTCACACTGGATTCTTGAACATGACAATGAGTTAATTGTGCTCAAATGGCCTCCAATTATCATATCTCAATGCAATACAGCACCTATGGGGCAACGAGTGTTTCAGCCGACAAACTGAAAAAATGGTCTCCACAATGTCAAAATAGCAGGTTTTTAACAAATTGTGGGGACATTTGGTAACATATAATCCACACACATACACAGAGGGGGGTGGGATTTGAACCCACAAACCAGGAGGTGTGCTACTCCTTCAACGATCATGGCAACACAAGTATAATGTGCAGACGTAAAAAAGAACTTAATTTTGTGTGTCAAATAATAATAATCAACATCATCATCATGATCATCACCATCATAAACAAACAAGCAAACAAATAAATGACCCATCAAATATCATTAATGGTATAATAACGTACCACAAACAGTAAATTATCTATTAAGCCTATGTGGTTCGAAATGGTGATATTAGTTTGACCAGTTGGTAACGGCTTAATTGTTCACAGATGCTTCTTTCTCCTTTACACCCCTCTTACCATTAAAAATTACATAATTAGTTAACTTAAAATTGCATAATTAGTTCTGAGTCTCTTTCAGCGACTTAGGAATGCTGTCTGCTGTGTGGTAACGATCTTATTATCATAACGTTTGTGTTCCCGCCCAGAACTTAATAGATGGCTCATTGTTTTATCCGACCAGCGTACTTATTTCCTGAACACGGCGCATTAAAACAGAAGTACTACACCATACCTAGTGAAACTACGGGGTTCATATTTAATAACGGATATGACAAAATCGCCCAAGCCTAGACATACACACAATTCCACAAACCAAAGTTTAATCAGGGTGACGATCGACGCATAGGGCAGCTTTTTGAGCAATAGTGCCGGGGAACGAGGCTCAGGCACTTTTCCATTTGGGCAATGAATTTCTGTTTGAAAAACTTTAATCGGCAATGGGCAAGTTTTCGCAATCACCCAGATCCAGATGAGAGACCTTTATCTTACCTGGTTGGCAATCGCTCAGAAACAGCGCTTACCCGCTGTAGCATAAGCAATCCTTTACTGCCATCTAGTGGTGGCACAGGGAAGAAAGCGAGCAAAGCCTGTTAATGTGCAGAAGTACAGAGTGCGCTGAAATACAGTGTCCCTTGTTGCAATGTAGTGCATATGTGCAGAGTAGTGCAATTAAAGAATGTGCAAATGTAATTAAAGAAAAGACAAATATCAGCATTGTTGGAGGATATTTGGGGGGGTCTTTGGGTGGGGAGGTGATTAGCAGGGGCAGTGTCCATGCTTTGGGGGCAGGGGGTTCCTGAACAGCCTCCTTCAGAACCTTCTGCCACATGGCCGGGGTGGGGGTGGTGAGAAGTCGGTAGGTTGGGTGGGAGGGGTCCAGCACCATGCCGTGGACGACATGCTTCCTGTACAGGTCCGTGATGGGTGGAAGAGGAGACACAGCCAAAGTTAAGTGGTTTGCTCAGTCATTCATTTCCAGATCCACATCTTTGTGCTTAATTGAAGAGTAAAATCTGGCCAGTCTCCGTCACTCATAAACTGGCCAGTCTGCTGCTCAGTCCTGACCCACAGAAATTGTATTCCACTTCCTTGTTTCACATCCTCTAACCTCCATATAGGTGGTGCTCCTTCTCCTTCTCATGATACTTAAAAATGTAGCCTATGTAGCTTATATTTCTGAATCAAAACATTTCACCTCGGACACAACTAATTCTTTCCACAGATACATTTGTCCATGTACGAACAGGTTGAATGCCCTGTTCGTAGGGTCTCATTTTGTCGGTTTTATTCCTATACTGCCCTGCAGGGGGCATTAGCACATTGAGAAAATCAACACTATGGGCGATGTGTTATTCCGCAAACTATCTTTGCTGCCCAATGAAGAAAAACTGTCAAAGATGACTGAACAATAAGTGTGGACGTGGAAATAGATCTAAATATCTTTCGGATTCAGCCTGGCCAACTGACAGACATTGGGCAAGTGTTGATGACCATTTTCTATGTTACACTTTATCTACATGTTTGACTAAAGGTTTTTAGGCACCATAGGGATATAAAGAGATGCATCTCATCAGAAATCTTGCATGAACAGTCCGAGGCAGAAGTTAAGCAGTAGGTAGCTGAGTGGAGCCGGTCCAACCGAGGGCTACGGTGAAGTCTTCAGAGGGAGCCCCCCCGCCCCCCCCCCCCCCCCCCCCCCCCCCCCCCCCCCCCCCCCCCCACCCCCCCCGCGCGTCGCCCGCCCCCCCCCCCCCCCCTCCCGCCCCCCTCTTTTTTCTACCCCCCCCCCCCCCCACAAAGGCTCACCCCCCCCCCCCCCCTCCTTTTTCCCCCCCCCCCCTCCTCCAAAGAAACCGGGGGGCCCCCCCCCCCCCCCCCCCCCCAAGCTTTGGTAACCAATTTCACTTGTCTTGAATGCAAGGGGGTGCCAGGCATGAAGCTTGCCTAGGGCAGCACAAGGGCTTTGATCAGTCCTGTGGCTGCAGAATCTAATGAAGGTGACTGGTTTGCGTCCCAGTAGAGTTATACTGATACTTAACAGGCTGAACAGTGCAAAATTCCACAGCTTTCAAAGAGAATGTGGTGAATTTGCTTTGTGGGGAAGACCCTGCTTTAATTATGGTTTCAGAGCTTCGTGGTGGATATATCTGTTCAGTTTGTGGCACTCAGTTTATCCAGGACCAAGTCGACCAAAATATCGCTCTAGGGTACAAGGGTATGTGTCTTGCTTGGGATGTGGAGACGCTCTACCCCAATATATCAAAGGCATCCTGTTCTCACAGACACAGTAATGAAAAGTGCTTTAAAGGAACACAGGTACAAACACCAGTTCTGCTAGCTAAAATATCTTCACAATATTCTAATAGCCTTTTAGCAGCTCTTGCTGTGATAGGCTTTAATGTACTTATGATTTAAATCTCCTAGGATCGTGTTCTTAGTCCTGAGCACCAAAGCACTCCTGTTTCCATTAAAACGATGTGCTCTGCACTTCAAGGACATGCATAAAAACAGGACTATCCCGTTTCTGTTTCAGAGGGCGCAGTTCACCAGTCTGCACGGGTGCTAATCTGGGTTGGGCTGAATGTAATACTTCCATTGCTGATCCTGGGGAGAGGATTTGGACTGTAATATCCCAGGAGAAAGCCCATTATGGATTGATTTTGCCTGTATGATGGTTAGGCAACTGATGAGCTGAACCAGATGGAATGAAAATCCCGTCAGGAAGAACCAACAGCTTCATGGTCAACCTGCAGGGTTAGCTAAATGCTAACGGCTGCAGGTCCTGGTCTGCTTTTGAACTCTGGAGATCATTTGATGTTGATGTTCTACTAAGCCAGATGTGTAGTTCTAACCTATCTCACTACATGCATTGGCATAATAATGGCTGTTTATCAATGCTCATCTTTGCATTTGGAGAAGTTTGAGGAACTAAAGACAGGCTCAGTTTTCTATATTACAAATGATTTTTTCCTGACTCACGGTGCTTTCTGGATTGAACAGCCGTCTGTGTCCTGACTAGATCAGGTTGTCACGGTGACCTTGCAGTGGCCGGACCTGATAAGCAGGTGCACCTTTCCTGCCAGTGCTGACACTGAATGAATATTTGTCCCAATCCCAGGGTTTAAAATCCCGGTGCTAACTGTGTGCGTGATTACGAAGCCCGTCAGTTTGAATTAGCCAGAAAGGAATGGAGGATTTCCTTCCCGTCGTGGGGCGAGGCCTCGGGCTTCTCCGGTTCAGAATCTACATGAGAGCCCTGTGCTTTTTATGTGGAGAGTTAAGAAAACCTGGCAATTTGGAGAAAAAGGGGCGATTCATCGAGGGAGCTTCTTCTGAAATGATAATCTTTCATAGTGCGATATTCTTATGAGACGTTGCACAGTGGATCGGCTGTGGCTTCACACCTCCAGGGTTGTGGGTTTGACTTTGCCTGTTCCCTGGATCTTCTCTTCTCTACTTATTTGCTGTAGTTTCCTCTTGTAGCTAAAAGCATCTGCATAGGTGAATTGGTGTCTCCTAATTGCTCATAGTGTCATTTTGTGTGTGTGTGTGTGCTTGCGTGTGTGTATGTGCGTGTGTGTGCGCATGTGTGCGTGCATGTGTCTGTGCGTGTGTGCATGCGACATGTGTGTGCATGTGTGTGTGCTTGTGCACGCGTGTGTGTGTGCGCATGTGTGTGTTTCTGTATGTGTGTGCATGTGTAAGTTTCCCCGACATGTTGCGTGCGTGTTTGTGTGCCTGTGTGTGCATGTGTGTGTGTGAGTGGGTATACCTATCCTTATGGGGACACAATGTCACCATAACCTAATAAATATCCATTTTTGTAAACATGGATGGATGGATGGATGGATAGATGGATGGATGGATAGATATCACTGTAGAAGTGCATGGAGGAAAACTAAGACTTAATATACATAAACTGCTGTGTACAGTGGGCTGAGTTTTTATTTGTTGGGGACGACAAGGCCCAGACACCGTTAATAACCCCTCCCACTCCATTCTCCCATGTTTTCACCCTCTCCCCCTCCCTGCATTCTGAAATTTGCCCCCTGAACACTCTCCACTACCACAGCAGTGGCTGCCCGTTGGGTCTCCTCAATGGTGGTGAATAGTGATGGCGGTGACTCATACTATTGTACAGGGGTTTGGGCAATCTTATCTTTAACGCTTTTTTTTGCGACTCCCTAATTAGATTACTAATTAAAGGACTAGCTGAAGAGTTCTCACACCTGGGTTTGAACAGCCGTCCTAAAGGTTATACACACCGGCCCTTTGCGGATAAGATTGGCCAACCCTGCTCTAGCAGAAAGCGCGATGACAGGGATGTGGTTTGACTTATCGAGTTTCTTACATGCACAAGCACTCATGATGTCAGCTCAGTGGAGTCACAATGACATTTCAGCCACTTCATGTTAAGTGGGATCCAGGAACTGGATGAAAATCTGGAAATGCTACTGCTAATGTGAGTCTGATTTCACTTGCTGGGGTTGGGGGGGGGGGGGGGGTCAGCATTGTGTCACCCTTGACGCTGACCACAACAAGCAAGTAGAAGGATGGATCAATGGATTAGTGAAATTATCATGGCTGTGATACCATGCTTGGTCAACTAATAGGAGTCAGACCTTACCCATCCAATCAGAGGCAAGCTCTAGGTGTTGCGTTTCAATACGATGATAAGTGATTTGGGCTATGAGGAGGAAGTCGAATAGCAGCCATTCCAATCTTTTTTGGCCTTGACTTAGGAATAAAATAAAGCTGAGATGTTAAATGAGGCGTAAAATGGGTCGTGTTTGGCTTTTAGAAGATTGGAAGCTGAGCCACATGTAGACTCCATTTTTGTTAGATATTAGTTTAAAGAATTTGGTGTGTACAATATGTCCCCAGCCCATTGTAAAAAATAAATTTTGAAGTGGGTGCGGCAAATTTCTGGGGGGGGGGGGTGTCACACTTGTTATTTTACTATTTTACTACCTGGCTGCATGCCTCGTCAGGAATGGGGGGACTCGAACCTGTGATTTTCCTGTTACATGAGGCGGCACGGTGGCTTACTAGTCAGCACTGTCGCCTCGCACCTCAGTGTTTAGTGTACGAGCAATTTGCATGTTCTCTCCATGTAGTTTGGGAACGCAAGTTTCCTCCAACATAGGGTTCTTTCTCAGTTGTCCGTAATGCGTGTTTGTGTCTTTTGATGGACTGGCATCTCATGCAGGAGGTCCTGTGCCCAGTGCTGCTTGGTATAGATTCCAGTGCTTGGAAGATGGATGTATGTGATGCAGATGGCCAGCACAGCACAGAGATGCCCAGGGTCCACCTTACTACTGTTAACCCCAGTGCCTCCTTCACTGTTGCAGATCTACCGTAAAGAAAAAAAAAAAACAGAGGAGGAGAAATTCTGGCCTGCGTTTACAGCCAACACGATCCAGATGGGAGCAGATTTCCACAGGTGGGGCTGACAGAGTCTGGGGTCTTCATAGGTCAGCACTAATTTATAACAGGATTACTATCCCCCCTCTGGAAAAAAAAAAGAAAGATCCACCACGGAGCCATTAAGAGCTATTTCATTCTTAGAGGGGAGCAGACTCAAAAAAACCTTCTGTAGATTATGGGAGAGTATAGTGAGGTACAGGCTGCATGGTGTGTAAAGGGAGAGTTTTATTGGTTGAACAGATCCGGCATTGTCTATCGTCTTAGGTTTACTGGGATATGTACTTTGGTTATTTGTATGATCCTGGGAAAAAATGTCACATTGTTCACATTTTTAAACATCAGCCACCTTGAGCCGGAGGAGACGGAGGGGTCAATGTGAGAATGTGAGGCATGGGGGGGGGTATCCTTTGGAGCCGGATCTGTGCCGGGGTCAAGGCATACCATGAAACTCTCCCCCGCTCTCAGAAACCCCCTGAAACACGCTGTTGTTATAGCTGGAATTTTCCATATGTCTGAAGATTTGTGTAATGTGTATTGAGGCTCTCCGAACTGACGTGACCCCCCCCCACTCCCTGCCCTCCCAGGTGCAAGTGATTTTTCAGTCCCCTGTCCTCCTATATGTTTCTGTGAGAGGCATTCCTACTCTGTCCCAAACGCTTCCCAAAGCTGAACTGTCAGCTTTAATATATAACTTTTTCAGAATACAGCGATGGTTATAGAGCGATGTTCACCTGGGAATGAGCTTGCTTGGGTCTGTTGTGGCCTGTTTTGGATGGACGGTGGACTGCATGTCCTCTGATGACATGCGACTCACAGGGTCACGGGAGCCTGAGACGTCAGCTGTGTGGAGTGATGATCGGCCCACAGGAGTGAGAATGGTGGCCTTGGGGACGAACGGTGCTCAAATACTCAGCGAGATGCTCTTTCCTGCTGTTTTGAGAGAAGTTGACATGTACAGTATTGTGCAAAAGAAAATTATGCTTTAATGATCTTCATGTTGGTGTGAAACTATCATAGTATGTCAATCAAAATGTGTTAGCTTAGCCATTCTAAAACCTCTTCTAAAGTGGTATTTGCAATGACCATCCAATATACCCATGTATTTATTTAAATAATTAAATGACCTGTCTGTGAAATGTAACATATAATGGAATGGCCAGGCCATCACTGAGGAGAGGATTGGGAGTTCATCTAGCTTTGCAACAAGGTATCAGTGACTTTTTGGAGAACAAGAGAAATGCTTGTCAAGTATTTATTATTTTACTATTCATTTTCATATGGTCTTATGTTAAATTGTACTTTTCCCTGAGAAAATATACACTTTCCCTGATAAATGGTTTTAAACATCATTTCCTCTGGATGCCTAACACTTGTGCCTAATTTGTGAAGAGAATGGCGTTTGGGTCACGGTGATGCTTTATGACTGTTCCTGGGGATGCTGTGCCGAAATTGTTCCTCTTCAGACTCACTGATATACTTTTAATGTCATCTAGCAAAGAAAAGGTACAACAAAGAAGGGACTCGAAGAGCAAATTTCCAAAACCGACTCAGTCCACAGGGCATATTTCTGAGAAAATTCCTGTGGACTCAATGAGTTTTGGAAATTTAGTAAGAGGAACGAGTGAGTGTTTTAGTTCCCAGATGCCTGACTTTAAGTCATTGGCAGTCTCATCTGAAACACAACAAAAATGCACTGAGTGGGTTTGGGAAATTTGCTCTTCAGTTAGCTGGTTTCATTTTAGCTCCCTTCTCATTTGCTCCGTTTTTAGGTAAACAGAATGGAGGGATGTGCTGGAACGGACCAAGGTCCCCCAGCTGACATGGGGGGGTTTGTGATCCACTAGCTCTCTTCTCATTAGCTCACCCTCCTGGAACTTTCCAGTTGGGGTCCAACTCTCAAACAAACCTGCCCCCCCCCCGCACAGCAGTTTCCACCCATGATTCCCTGACATCCCGTTTCCTGTCCAGGGGGTGTCTCTGAAAAGGGCCCCACTCCTCATCGGCAGCCAATAACATTTAGAGCCTTATGGAATGGCGTGCTCACTCTCTCACTCTCTCGCTCACACTCTCCGTTTCTGTATGTTCAGTCTGGGTGCTGCAAAGCCAATAAGGAAACAATTAAGAGATACTTTGCATGCAACGTTTATAGTCAATGAGTAACTCCCATCCTTTCCCTCTGGAAGTTTTGTGTGCATGTTTGTGTCGTCTTGGGGGACAACATTTGAGAAATTTTATCCCAGTGTATTAAAAGTAGATGAGTGAATAGATAGATAGATAGATAGATAGATAGATAGTTGATGATATATCTGCTCACTGCACCCATGCATTACACCTTTTCTTAGAGCACATGCGTGTGCGTGCTGCATGCATGTGCCTCAGTGAGTCGGCATGTGTATCTGTCTGCTCCATGTGTATCTGTTGGATGTCTGTGTAAAAATGTAGTAAAAATAAAACGTACAAAAAGACGTCCCAACTTGATCCACCCCCGTTATGATTAATCAAGTGAGCATTGGCAGCACAGGATTGTGGGTAGAGTAGGACCAGCAAGAAGACACAAAATCTTCTGTAATCACATCCAGGAACTTGAGGCCTTTGGGGACCAGGATTTGCACACTGGTTCATTAATTAGGCACATCAGCACCTGCAGTGGTGAGGCTCACATAAACAGCACACGTCCCTTTTCCATCAGGAAAGCCAATCAGAGAGGCCCGCTTCTGTGGCCATGTGATCGCAGATTACATAGACTGTTTGATTTCAGGGGTGAGGAAAAAACGGCATGTCAGCCCAAAATTGCCAGTTTACTAGTGGGCAGCATGTCAGTGGAGGGGAGAGTGGGGTGGGTGGGGCTTTGCTGGAGAGTGAGGCAGCTGAGAGCTGGAGCAGCAGGTTAGTGTGGATTGGGAAGAGGTCCACGGGTGTCCACATACACACAGACACAAACACAAATGAGTAAAAAAACAACAACTAACTTAAAGTAACAAGAACAAACATAAAGTATATTACTTCAAAAACCAACAGGGTTCGTTCTCAGCCAACTTGATGTATCTTTTGTTGCTGTAGTTTCCTGTAACGTTGTGTTGAAGAAGGATCTTTGCTAGTAGCGGTTTAGTTAACTCTTAGATAGTTAGCTAGCTAGCTAATGTTACTGTTGGCTAGGAAGCTCACTAGAAGAGTACAGTGGAACCCCCGTATCTGCTGATTTGGTGACAGCGGTCTCAGTGTAATTTATAAATTAAACTTTATTATAGGTATGTAAGTATACAGAAAACAAGTAATTTACAGTGCTCACTACTAATCACTGTTTCGGATTTCTACCAGTAGATCCCCCTCAGATACGGAGCACTGCTGTGTTGAACATGACAGTTTGCTGACGTTGATATCAGCACAGCAACTTTGGTCAGTGAGATTTTCAATTCGAGACAAGTCTGTACATGCATTTATATGTATGTAACAGGTTTATTACCTTGGAAAAAGTCTGTAAGGTTTGCAAACTACTCCAGCGCTTTTGATGCAGCTAATTTTAGGTTTATACTGGAATAATATTGATTTGCCATAAGACTTCTTGCGTGAGTGTGAGAGCCTGAAAGTGTGAGTGTCACGCCAGATAATAATAATAATAATAATAATAATAATAATAATAATAATTTGTCTTTCCTCATTAGAGAGATGACCATGAGAGCATAATGTTCATAAATAGTTCAAACATAAAATATGAAAATGTCCATGTGCACACCTATTTCTCTGGTCACAGGCCGCTACTGCACAGCAGTGAAATCCGTTGTGTGCGATGTTGCCCACCCAAAATTTTTAATTGCCCCCCCAACCTGAGTAGTCTAGATCTAGGCCTGCTATAAATGATCAAGTCTAGATGAATCACTTCCAGAACATTCATTTTGTGTGCCTGCAAACTGCACCCCATCATTTCCTCTTGCGCAGACCCTCTGCGTAGTCAGCGCTTGTTTCAGAGACCTCTGCATCCACAAGGCAAATAAAGACAGAGGTGCGAGGCAGCTGAGATGGTGATTTACATCGTCTGCGTAGATCTCTGCACCTCATTCCTCAGGGATCCCTAAAGTATGTGTACTGTCTGTAATTTCTCTCAAGAAATGACAGGCACAAGATTGCCCTTTTCCGCACAGGGACATCTGGTACTTAAAAATATTATTTAGGAAAGACTGTCAGCATGAAAAGGAGATGTACAGATTTTTAACAACAACAATTTGTTTGGGTACATTTGTGCATGCATGCATCCATGCATCCATCCATCCATCCATCCATCTTCTAAACACTAATCTAGTACAGAAGCAGAGTGAATCTATCGCAGTAAGCATTAGGCAGGGGAAGTTGACTTTTAAAAAAGTGCCAGGAATAATTGTTCCTTCTGTTTTCCTTTTGAAAAAAAGAATGTATCAGAATCTGATTCTAGTGTTACTGTGTGAATTTCTGGATTCATTTGGGTCCATTTGTACATGCATGAATTATGACCTGCTAGGGGAGAAACAAGCAAGAGCTGAAGCCAAACACGTCAAAGTGTCACGTGTTAGAGAGCTTGGGTACAGCAGTGAAGCCGAATGACAACAGGAATCTGACACTTTTCTCCCCAACTTGAAAGTGCAATTAAAATTCACATTTAATTCATATTTAATGTTTTCATATTATAATGTCATCAACCCCCAACTTTTACAAAGGAAACACATTTTTACAATGGAAGAAAAATTATGAGGCATATAAATATGTTTAATACAGCACAATGTCTAATAAGTTTCATTTCTTTGAAGCTTGACTTTGCATGTCCTTTAATATGTCCATCAGTATTCGAAAATGATGGGAAATACATAGATGGAAAATATGTGGCTTCTGCAGTTTCATTGTACTGATCTATTTTTAGGGTGTGGATCTTAAAAATGGAGAGAAAAAAACTGGAAAAATTAAAAAGGATTATTCAAAAACTGCGGGGAAGAAGTTACTCCATTGCACAAAAAGTCTACTTCAGATCCCAATTTCTAAAAATCCTTTAAAGTCTTATTTAAGGAATGGTGAAGCTCTGTTCTTTCTCTTCACTGAAATGGCACGCAATCTTCTAGCCGCAGACAAGCACAAGATGTTCATGCCCGTAATGACACATTCTCCCCCTGTCATAAATTTAGCCGGCTGATCTGTTGCCTATTAACTCTCGTTGCTGATGTGTCGTGAGTGCAGTGGCTATGCAGTTTGCGGGTTGAGGGGCAGAATCCAAGAACATTCGACAAGGGGGGGGGGGGGGGGGGGAGGGGGGGGGGAAACCCCCTCCCCCATTAACGGGCCTACCAAGGGGGTGGTTGGATTTCCACTTGGTGCCCCCCACGGGGGCACAGAGGGGCGGGGGCATGAG
>JAOYFF010000041.1:35054235-35075682 GCA_025773925.1 Cryptomyrus ogoouensis
TGCATTTTCAACCCCCCCCCCCCCCCCCCCCCCCCCCCCAAAAAAAACCCAGCTACCCCGGAAATGTGTCTCTTCTCTGCTTCATTAGAACACATCTGGGCCCTAACCCCATTCCTCTCATCTTCACACCGACACGTGACCCCCCCCCTCCCTGAGAGGGCCCCAGTGAGGGGTGTGAGACAGCCCTACTGCCAGTTGGAGAGAATGTGCCGGTAATTAGCCAGCACCTCTACTGCTCCTGTGAAAGCAGGGGGAAACAGAGAGAGAAAAAGCAGCATCCCTGAACAAACAGCGCTGCTGCCAGCTCCCTCCCCCGGGGGGGGGGGGCCTGGACACGACACCCTGCCAGGCAGAACAAAAAGGAGAAAGGAGGAGGCGGCAGGAGACGACAAGGGGAGCGGCTGAGGTGTGGTAATGACAGGGCCTGAGCAAGCGGAGAGGTGTCGCTGTCTGTGTGTGTGTGTGTGTGTGTGTGTGGGGGGGGGTCATGTATATATTACATTATGGAGACAATTAAAACCCATTATTTTGACCTTGTGTGGACATTTTTCAGGTCCCCACAATATAAACCTCAATTTTCTAAAAAAAAAAAAATCCTTGACTGCAATCAAAAAACCAAAAATTTTGTTTGGTTACTCATGGTTAAGGTTAGGGCTGGGTAGGGGTTAAGGTCATCATGGTTAGGATTAGGATTATGCCCGTAGAAATGAATGGAGGGTCCCCACAGTAATAGGAATATAGGAGCTCTATGTGTGTATCTGTGTGTAAATGCGTGTGACAGTTTGTAATGAGCTCCTCGGATGCAGCTCTTCTCTCACCCACATGTCTGTCTTCCCTCTCCCTTAAACAACACGCAAAGTTACCCTCAGGCCTTCAAGAAAAACACATTACGCAATTAATCCACCTTGAGAGCAATAAGAAAGCGACCATGACTCCACCATCTTAAACTAGCCTTAGTATAGTCAGCAGCCTTCTGTTTGTCATGGTTTAAAGTCCACGGGAGCTTCACCTGCTGCACAAAAGTGAGACTCAAAGGACAGAACAGATACGGGAAGCACCTGTGAAACACGCATTGTCTCCCAATACCAACATTTACATGCAGTGAATCATGTATGAGGCAGGACATGCTCACAAAGACGACAGAGAAATACATCTGCCCTTTTCTCTAGCTGCTAATCCACTACATGGTTGCTGTGAGCCTGGAGCCTATCCCAGAATGCCCAGGGCATGAGGCAGGGGATGCCTCAGACAGTATGCCACCTGATAGCACTTATACACTATGGGCAATTTAGAGACGCCAGTTCAGCTAGCTGCATGTTTTCAGACTGTAGGAGGAAACCGAGCAGATACAGATACAAGCAAATGTGAGGTGAACGTGCACTCAGAGCTGGGGGCAGGAACGCGGCCCACAGACATGGAGGCGGGAGACTGTGGCGCCCCCTGCTGGCCCACCGTGCCACTTGAGAGACGCATGCTGGAGGAATGTGCTCAAACCCTAATGTCCCTGCATGACCCCACAGTTCATCACTGAGCTGATTTCCTGCTCTTCAGCAGAGCCGGTTGCTCTTCCCTCTCTGCTCAGAACAGATTCTGCTGTCCCCAAAGGGTACCACTGGACCCTTACCACCCAGAATGCTATCCTTCAGTGTGAATGTCACATGATTTTGGCAGGAAAAGCTGGTAAATTAACATCCATCCATCCATCCATCTATCCATCTTCTACACCACTTGTGTAGTTCAGAGTCTTGACCATTCTGAATGTATCCACAGGAAACAGAGCACAAGACACCGTGGCTGGGATGCCAGACCATTAAAGGGCACGTACACACACACTATGGGAATAAGAGACACCAGTTCCCATAATATGGAAGGAAGCAGGAGCACCAGGAGGAACCCCCCCCACCCCCACACGCACACACAGCAGGGGCAGGAGGCAGACCCCCAAGCACGGGGGTGTGAAGCTACAGTGAAATAGTACACAGCCTGAGCTAAAAGGCTCTAATGAGGGATGGCCTTCCCATAGAGACAGACCAGTTCCACCTCCTGCTGAACCCTCTGTGGTATCTCACAGCTCGTACCCCCAGCTGCCTCTCCCAGGATGCCGGCTGGCTCGATACGCTCGACGTGTCACCTGCCGCTCATGCCACCATGGCCCCTCTGGGGGGGCTGGCTCTGGCAGCCGGGCCGGGCCGCAGGTGGGGGGCGGCTCGCTCCGTCTGCCTGCTGGACTCTCCCGGTGCCCTGAGTAGACAGGTGTGTGTCTGTTCTTCTGTTCCTCCTTCTGCCAGGGGGGGTTTGGGGGCAAGGTTGTGGCGCTGGTGGTGGTGGAGGGGGGGGTCTTACTCAGGACAGGTGTCCGTAATTCTCTCCAGAGATGGAGAAACAAAAGTTCTATTTCAAAGGCACTTTATTTTGAGATTAATGGCTTCGTTTGTTGTTGAATTAATTCAGCACGATAGAAAAGCAAAACAGACAGAGTAAAGGTATATTACTGTTACTATTTGATTGTTCACTTTTGTTTGCCTCATGGCTATGCAAATGGAATACAGAAAAAACAAGGTGAAATTAATAGATCCTCAATCAACGTGGTCCTGAATGTCCAGAGATCAAAGGCACTGACCTCACCGTTTAATACTGTGTCTTGTTGATCATGCTGCCTCACTTAACATGATGACTTGCTTAACACACTGCCTCACTGAGTATGCTGCCTCATTGTGCGCACTGCCTCACTGAGTATGCTGCCTCATTGTGCGCACTGCCTCACTGAGCAAAGCAGAATCAATGACACACACACATTTATGAAGTATGCAATGCAGCGATTTTTATTTATTTGTGTTGCACTAATAAGAAGACAGTCCCACATTTTACCAAACATCTCTGTCCGGACTAATGTAGACAGGATACCGGTACTGAAAAGATATGAAAGCTTTTTGGTATTACATTTCTTTAGCACTGGTACTAATTACACAATTACAGACACCGCTTATGCTATATATCGCTGCCCTTTAAATCAGAACTGGACTCAATGTGCCTGAATCACTGCTGAAATTAAGTTTTACCCTATGTCAGAATAGTGAGCTAGTCAAATATGATCGCCCTAGCTTCAAGTCAGTGATTTATGTAAGGCGTTCTGTAATATAGCAAGATCTTATAACATAACAAACAGGCCAGGTTAACATCCTCAAATTAACATATGTACCTACAGGTTATTAGGCCACACTGTGTTTTAAGCACTTGGATAGTAAAGCTTAATGCCCTGCGGGGGAAACTTTTTATGTTTACAGAGCAGATGAATGGAAGAAAGCAAAGGAAACTGCTGTAACCTTTATGGACGCTTATATTATCTGTTCACTATTTTTTACAGTGGATAATAATAGTGATGAGTTTGATCACAAAAGAAATATATTTTTCAGGTTTGCATGCTTGTGTTTTTTTCTTCCATTTGTCAGCGCAGCACACTCTCAAAATCCATATAACGAATTGTATCCAAACTGACCCCCCTTGCCCCAGCTAGCCCCCAATACTCTCTTTACACAATATTCTTTAACAATGTAGTTTTGTGAAAAAAATTTAAAATAAAATGATGTGACCTGTACAACTTATCTGATCTGTTTCTTCCAGGTTCGGGTCATGTATAGTGTACTTGTGCGCATGTGTTTGTCAGTCGCATCATTGACATCATGTCTACGTTCTGCACCCAGGCACGTCTGAGTCCAAACATTTCATGTTCTGGCCCAAATCTCCAAGCGGAGAGGGCATGGTGAGGCGTACCATGCCTGGGCGCCATACGGAGTGATCACAGTAGTCAAACAAGCTGGACTTTTTGGGTCAAACATGTTCAGGCTATGGATCAGCTAGTGCGAGCACACACTAAAGCACTCCTCTGAGGCAGGCGCTAAAAGCTGGGCTCATTTTGGACAGTGTTTCCTTTTAACGTGCCAGTCTGCTGACAGGGAGCTGGTTCTCAGGTGGTGCCGAATTTTCACCAGTTAAAAACAACATTTATAACACACAGTGAATATGCACATGATGATGGCATGCAACATTTTTCAGTTTGTTAAACTGTGTTTTTGACAGAAAATGTTTAGGCTAATGCTAATAACCAGCCCCTGGATCATAAGTTAGCATTAGTATTTTTAGTTAGCATTTTTTTTTGACAAACATTATCTAGCCACATTACAAAGCATAACGAATGAATATTTATAATATTAGTTAATATTTACAGAAGCAGTCCCGAGGTTACAAACAAGATTCGTATCTAAGCCTCTCTTTAAGTCGAATTTGCAGGTAAGACAGAAAAATAATTATTATTTGCTGCATTTTTGCTGTGTAGATTTTTTAGTTGCACAGAAGATGGGCCTCACTCATTGTTTGGGTAACGTCATGAGCAAGTCATTGGTTGGTCATAATAGTCCCTTGATTCAATCAGACCTAGTTTATCAAAATTTCACTGAAGGCATTAGAGGATGTGTCACCCTCTCAGACGTATATTCGGGAGAGTAAGCACTGATTTTTGATCGTATGTACTTGGAAACATGCTGCAATCTCATTTTGGAGGCTGGTTACCAAAAGTACATACAGAACAGTGGGCGCTCTGAAACATTTTCTGTCCTGTGCCGCTCTGTGAGAGCTCTTTTTTGTAGTCTTGGTACTCTTAATTTTTTTTTCTTTTTTTGTTAATATTTTACTCCTTAACTAGTGGGGTACCGCAGGGTTCAGTTTTAGGACCACTAACTATTGTTCCTAATTTACATTAATGATATTGACACCAATACATACAGTAAACCGGTTAAATTTGCAGACGACACCAAGGTGGGTGGTGTAGCTGATACTGAACTAGCAGCACAGAGGCTACAACAGGATTTTAATTTAATTAGCGACTGGGCTGATACTTGGCAGATGAAATTTAACGTAGATGAATGTAAGGTAATCCATGCAGGGAGCAAAAATATAAATTACAGATATTTTAAGGGTTTCCACTGAAATAAAGGTAGCTGATTATGAAAAAGACCTCGGTTTGTATGTTGATGCTTCCATGTCCCACTCTCGCCAGTATGGGGAAGCAATAAAAAAGGCCAATAGGATGTTGGGTTACATCTCTAGGTTTGTGGAGTTTACGTCAAGGGAGATGATGCTAAGATTATACAATTCCTTGTTAAGACCCCACCTAGAATATTGTGTGCAGGTTTGGTCACCATACCTTAAGGAGGACATTGCTGCCTTGGAAAAGGTGCAACGGAGGGCTACGAGAATGATTCCTGGTCTTAGAGGAATGTCTTATGAGGAGAGGTTAGCTGAGATCAATCTGTTTAGCCTCGCGCAAAGGAGACTAAGGGGGGACATGATCCAGGTATATGAGATTCTAACAGGTCTGGATGCTGTTCAGACAAATGGTTAATTCAATATTAGTTTAAATGCTAGAACTCATGGCCATAGGTGAAAATTAGCGGGAGAACATTTTAATATGAGTTTGAGAAAGCAGTTTTTTACACAGCATGTAGTTAGAGTATGGAATAGTCTTCCTGCTAGTTTAGCACAAGCTAAAACCCTGAGTTCCTTTAAGTCAGAGCTAGATAAAATTGTAATAACTCTGAGTTATTAAAGTTCTCCCCAAACGAGCCTGATGGGCTGAATGGCCTCCTCTCATTAGTAAATTACTTATGTTCTTATGAATGTAGCTTGCTTTCCCCAGCTCCACTTAAATTTTTGCATAAGCTTTCACTTTTCTTAAACCATTTTCTAACTTACATTGGTGACGACCAGATTGCCAAAAAAGCATTTGTCTCATCAATCCACCAGTGATTGAATTTCCTCCGCTGTCACTGATTTCTGTGGTCTTGTTTACAGTGCATTGTAACCCGTCCTTACACACTGATGGTACGGGTTCCTACTTTCAGACCAGCAAATTTCTGGAGCTGGGCCAGTCAGTTTTTTGGGCACAGCGCTAGGCAATTGACAGTGGAAAAGTGCGGAAACAGTTACAAATTAGGCACCGGTTCAGCAATGGTACGAGCGCTGCATTGGTGGGCAAGAACTATAAGCATCTGCTAAGGGACTGAGAGTAATCAGGGAGCGCTCCTCCATGGTGGCAGTCGGAGGTACGACAGGTAGCTTGTTCCAATTACTGCTTCAGTGACCAAAGAAAGACCCCCTTCATGTTGGGCCTCTGTATCGCCCCAAGAAGAGGGAAATCCAAGCACCCCCCACCCTGCTGTGATCAATTCCTCACACTCAGCTTGAATTAAAACTTTCTCCCTGATCAATTTCTTCAGTCAATTCACATCTGCTCCAGGTTCGATCTTGCAAATCCACCTCCAGGCCTATGAGAAATCATAAAGATGGCGTCATTAGCCAGGTAAAAGGATGAACGACGACAGCTACACTCCTCGATATTTCCCCAAATTTAGCCAACCATCAAAAGCGCTTCATTAACAGATTCATAGATTTCTGGTGGTAATAAATCCCTTCTCCCTTCTTAATGATTAGGAGCACAGTCTCTTATTTATGAACCAACAGAATCTATAATGCTAATGTGTATCCAGGCAATCGAATGCAACTAGGGAAAAATTGCAGCAGATGGCATTAAATTGGAACCAAATGGAATGGATCCTGTTTAATGCTATTTAATTCACTGTGTTAAAATCAATCCACTTCCGGTTCCATATCTTGTATAATAAGATTCCAGAAATTCCACGTTTCATTATACTGAACCTGAATGAAATCCAGAATTTCAGAATTCAATTGTTGATAGACCATAGGCCTGCAATTATGAGCTAGATGAAGTATTACCTTGTTTTATTAGTATGTGTTTGGTATAATATTTGTTGTTCATTCACTCATGCTTAAGTTCTCCTGCAAGTAAATCCATGAAACATTTTCAAATCAAATCCTTTTCCTTGATTTTCTCCAAACAGAAATACTGTGTGTGCCCGACAGACAATTACTTCCAGCCCCCTTTCACTGCATTCCAGAAAAAAATTACTTGTGCTGTCCCAACAGACAAAAGCAAAAAAAAATTGCACTGGAGCAAAGGTTGGGGGTCGAGGGGGGGGGATGTGTGTGATTAACAGGAGTGCAGCAGGAAGGAGGACAGCGAGAAGGTGAGGATGTATAATGGCGCCGAGGGTGGGAGTTTGAGAAGTGAGACCCTGGCATTAACTCCTCAGTCCCTGTGGGAAACACCTCCCACTCGTGCTGTTAGAGACGCGGCACTTTATTATTTTAGCTGCTTAGCAGACACTTTTACTCAAAGCGACACAATTGCAGCGTCTTACACCCCCCGGGGGCTCCACTCAAATTCAGCGTAAATGTGCTGCTCTAGGGTGCAGACAGCTGCACATTTAAAGGAGACCTTACCTCCCTACCCCCCCCCAAACCCTGTGCTACCAGGGGTCAGTCCAAAAGGTCACCCTGCCATACCAAAATCTGCTCCAGAAAGAGAAAAAGAATGGAGCGAGAGAAAGGACTGCAAAATGGACAGAAGCAGGGTATAAACACACACACACACACACATGCGCACACACAGACACTGATACAATCACACACACAGTGATACGGGCACACACACACACACAGTGACATGGGCACACACAGGGATATGGGCACACACACGGTGATATGCGCACTTGCGTGGTGGTATGAGCACATGCAGTGATATGGGCACACACAGTGATACTGGCACACACAGTGATATGGGCACACACAGGGATACGGGCACGCAGACAGTGATACGGGCGCACACATACACACACAGTGACATGGGAACCAACAGGGATCCAGGCACACACACGGTGATACGGGCACACGCAGTGATACGGGCACACACAGGGATACAAGCACACACAATGATATGGACACACACAGTGATACGGGTATACACACACAGTGATACGGGTATACACACACAGTGATACGGGCACACATACGGTGATATGGGGTGGGGCCTGACTCCCCAGAGCAGCAGAGCTAGGGAGCCTGACTGACCCAAAAAGGCTGGTGTAACTTATGGTGTAACTGCACAGACCCTTCCCACCTCTGACTCTACCCACCCCCCAAAGTACAGTCTGTGCAATGAACAAGTGCTTGAGGCCCTGTGACTGATTCTCCTCCAAGCCATGGGGGGACACTTGGCAGTGAGTTACACATCAAGAACCTTCTGCCAATTAAATCACTTAGAAAAAACATATCCTGGCTCACCATCCAGGGAGTACTCCGCCTGGTGCCCTGTGCTACCTGGGCACATGGGACCATGGGATGCTCTATCAAGTGTGCATTAAATCAATACACCCTACTAGCATGAAATACAACAGAGTGCAGCCCACAGAAAGTCTTTATCTACTGTAGTAGCAGTGATTCGAGTCCAAGACAATTCATTGTACACACAGCAAGTGGAAAAGAAGCTGTTGAGTATATAATAAAGTGTTAATATTTATAATGTTTATAAAACCAGTTTAAAAGTACAGTACAATATCTTATGTTTGTTAATATATTTGCTTATTAATATTGTTGTTGTATAACCTGAAAAATAATTTTTCATGAAACAATTAAGTTTCATTATGTTGGCATCAATATGGGGAAATCCCTGGCATAGATATTTTAATAGACCTCAGAGTATTGATTCTCTACCTAACCCTCCAGTATAATACGCAACCTCCTAGTAAATATACCTACCAGTCATATGTTATACTACATCATATACCGATACCTCCTTTGCACAGTAGCAAATATAAGTATATAATCTAAGGTTTGCATTCTAGCATTTTTAAGAAAGTGCGTCAGCCTGTATGGATTTGGTCAAATAGCTGGGAATCTCAGCTCTAGCAGGATGGGCCAGTATTACATTACAAAGAGGCGCTGAAGTGTGTGCACATCCAGTTAAACCAGTAAAGCCGCTTAGGGCCATTAGGACAGGGGCTATGGGAAGCCCATCGCTCAGGCTGTAAAGCGTCTAATTCTGCAGAGGCTCAGGCTGTGTGTTGGGTGTTTGCTCTGGCTTACTGTGAGAGACAGGCTGGGGGGTTCTGTTGGAGCATTAGGGGAGGTGGCTCGCGGTTTAGCTACTGGGGAGCACAGGGATCCTGGTCTGCTCTTCACACAAACACAAGGCTTGCATTGGTTCACAGAAGTATATTTATACAGCCATTCAGAGATATACTTCACTGCCTTCTTTCTGTTGATTCTTCTGATTACACACACACACACACACACACACCAACACTGATGCACATGCAGACACACAGACACACCATCTTTCATCCCTCCCTAGAAACCTCTTTGCTACCCCCCCACCCCACCCAGGGACTCAGCCTGATTGCTCGAAAGCCTCCTGCAAGAAAATGAAATTAGCTATTGGATGCGCTGAAGTGGAACGTCTTGATCCTGAATCCCAAAGAGCTTACATGTGTCCTTAAGTAAAAAGAGCTGGAGTGGAGATGGAGAGAGGGAGGGAAGGAGGGAGTAAGATAGGGAGAGAAAGGGAGAGAAGGAAGGAGAGAGGAAGAGAGAAAGGGAAGGAGAGAGGGAAGAAATAAGAGGGAGGGAATAAGGGAGGGAGTGACAGGGTGAGAAGGAGTGAGGGAGGGAAGGTGAGAGGTAGAGAGAGAGAAAGAAGGAGAGAGGGAGGAAGAGAGAGGGAGGGAGGGAGTGAGAGCAGTGAGTGAGGGGTGAAGAATGGGTTAGAAGTGGTGTGCAGGGGGGCAGAGCTGTGTATCTTCTGTTTCCTGTACCCTCATTCTCAGGAGACCCCCCTACAGTGTCCCAGTCAGATTTAAGGAAGAGGAGTGCAGCCTCTGTCTTTGATCAGGCTACTCGGAGTGGATCATCCTTGGCGTTTTAATGACAGCCTCTCTTTCGAGGTTACCCTCGGCTCTGAGCTGCCTCTCACCCTCCCACCATGGACCTTCCCTAGCCAACCGCACCGGGCCGTGTCTGGCTTTTGGAGGAATCTGAGCTCACAGGGTTTGTCAGTGAATCTGCTGAGGTTTGTCCTGATCGTCACCCTGGATCCTCGGCATCCGGTGACGCCGCCATTGCCGCTGGAATTGAGACGTTTCGGCATTAATGCTCTGTCTCTGAAAAATGCCTTTTGCTTGCAATAATATCAAGGCGACGCTGCATTACTTAGCATATACTTTACATTCACAGCTGGATATCCCACTGAAAGCATTCGGATCATATCATATTCAAGGGTGGGATGGTCTACTGGGACCTGAGCTGCCACCATTTTTGGTCATAATCCCTCAGCTCTAACTGACGCCAACTGCAGCCCCAGGTTATCAGAGGAACCAGTCCCATAGTATTAAAAAGCTATCAATAATAAGCAATTATCTGCCTGAGACTGATGATGTCCTTCACGGAGGCCGAGCTGAGTTAAGCTGATCATTTTACAGTATCATTAAAATCAGCCTCCTAAAAACACAAGTCTTGAAAATAGGCAAGAATGGAAAGAATAAGAAATTGTATTGTAAATGAAAGAATGCATAATGCTGTTGGTATGCCTGACAGAGAATGATGTGACACAGGAATGTCATGTGACAGAGAAGGATGTCACACAGGATGCCACACAGGATGTCACACAGGAATGTCATGTGACAGAGAAGGATGTCACACAGGATGTCACACATTAATGTCATGTGACAGAGAAGGATGTCACACAGGATGTCAAACAGGAATGACATGTGACAGAGAATCATGTGACATGACGCTCAAGGATAATTTATGGAAATTGATTTGATCAACACACCAGTTTATAGGCACTGGGAATGAGGCCAGGGGGACTGAAATCTTGTCCTTAACCACCTGACTCACCTACGAACGTCCCCCCATGCATAGACATTTTTAACAGAATTTGTGAGGCTTAAAACCGACAAATTATTAGAGTTTTGCTTATTTTTTGGAAATTAAACATTTCACAGAACTTCACGCCAAAGTCATAATTTCATAGGCTCTCTGTCTTTTGCCTAATTAAATAATTACAGCTGTCTTATTTAATGACGTTTACATGTTTTAGCTCATGAAGAGGATGACAAGTTAACGCATAACCAACTTAAAAAACACCATAATATATAACTGAAAATGCATTTTGGGAGCTCATGGGAACTATCCATCCGCTCTATCCCTCCCCTTCTGGGATAAGTTCCTGGTTCACTGTAGCCCCGTACTAGATAATCAGCTGTGTAAGATGGATGGGTGGATGGATGTATGGTCAGAACATCTGGGCTGCTGCACAAACCTGGACCAGTGGCCATTGGGTTACAAGCTGTCCTTCTCCACGGCATAAATGATAAGGTGACAAATGTGTAGCGATAGCCTGCAGGAGCTAGCTGGTTTGTGGAGTGGCCAATGTGGGCCTTTATTTTGGCGAACTCACAGTCCTAGCAGGGTGGGACAAGGCTGTGCTTTGGACTGGGCCAAATCGCTATGTGGCTATAACTCCGACTCATTCTTGTGTTCGGACTTCTGCTGGAATGTGCAGTAAGGGAAGTCCTACCAGTAAGATCGAACTTTAAGACCATAAATACAACTTCTCAGCTATTCCTGTAAAGCTCTTGTGCAACAGCAGTCATAGTTTTGCAAGGACTCTGATAGAGATTTGGATCCAGTGGAGGTCTCAGATTGGAACAGAACATGATCTTCATAAAGGCAACTTCAAACGCCACCATCATGCCAACATGAGTCTGTCACCATGCGATAGCCTGCATGCTCTTACCAGGGACTCTCTGCGGCCCATTTGTATTTCCCTATTGCAGACATTTTGATATTTCCTTGACCTGTAGGGGGCAGTGTGTTGGTTCAGGGGGTAATGCTGCCCAATGCTTCCTCTTTCAGATGAGCCTGCATGCTGCCTCCAGGGACTGCAGAGCTCAAGAAAGCCCCCCCGCCCCGCTGGTAGACACACCCATGAGTGTGCACAAAGTTGAAAAACTCCTGACTATTGAAAAGAAATAAGGACAGAATATTTTGCAGCCTGTCTCTTGACAGGCCTGCAGAGAATTCAGCCTCTTCTGGCCCTGCTGTGATCCATACTGCTCTGGAGGTATGATGCCTATATTTCCATTGCTGCGATCGTAGCCAATAAAACGGCGCATTAGCTAACGTCGGCAATGCGGGCCCCTCCGGAGGGGCACGTCAGCTAAATAAATAAAGAGCAAACGAGGTTCGGCAGCAATGCCTTCGCTACAGCGGCAGATTTGTCTGTTGTAATTGTCTGGAGGGGAGCGAGGATTATTTTGGGAGTTGCTGCCCCTGAGATTTAATCAAAGCAGTAACCTCCACCCCACACTTTTTCCGCTGTCAGAGCAGCACAAACTGCCTCTCAGCACCACTCCACTGCCTTGAAGCTCTGCCCAGGGTCCAGAATCTATGTGCTGGACGTGAGCAAATACTTACTTTGGGTCGGAGCAGCTTTTTCCTCAGCCGCTGACCTAATTTACCAACCTGGCTGTACAGTTGGGTTAACAGGGGCTGAGTGAGAGGCGATCAGATTTGTGGCTGGAATCGATGCTCCGAACCGCAGGCTGACGTGCTTCTCTGCAGCCTAGCTTGGACACCATCTCTCCATTCATTCGTATTTACCTATTGCAGATATTTTGATATTTCCGTGACCTGTAGGGGGCAGTGTGGTGGTTTAGGGGGTAGAGCTGTAGCCTCACACCTTCAGGTTTAGGGGTCCAAATGCCACTCCTGCTCTCCCTGTGCTGTGTCGGGTTCCCCTGGGTAATCATGTGGTCCAAAAGTATGGAGGCAATGTGTGGCAGCAAATTAGGGTACTGCCTGTGATCGGAAGGTTGCCGGTTCAAATACTGTTGGGCCTTTGAGCAAGGCCCTTAACCACAGCTGCCTCAGGGACTGGCTGACCCTGCTCTCTCAAAAAAAAAAAAAAAAAATATATATATATTGCGTTGGTTAAAAACATCTGTGGAACAAATGTTAAAACAGCGGACCTGCACCACACCCAGAGGCTCCTGTGCCGTTTCGGACAGGCTCCTAGTGAAATGCAAAGCTATGCTGCATGGCCAGGTATCAGATGAATGGCTGTCCTGTAAAATGCTACAATGTTTCTATGAAACCATGCTGCTCTGTAAAGCATGATTGCCCAGTTCCGGTCTGGGAGGGCCAGAGTCCAACATAGTTTGCAGATTCCCCTGCTCAAACACACGTCAATCAGGAACCACACATGTCAATCACATGACAATCACAAGGCTAGTATATGCTTTTCGGCAGGGAAATTTGCAAACTGTGTTGGACTTTGGCCCTCACGGACCAGAACGGGGCAGCTTTGCTGTATAGGAAGGTTCCCCTGACTTGTAGGTATTAATCCAGTATTTATTCTGTAGATAATTAAATAATTCCAAATATAATTTCATCATTATGATTGGGTAGCATGCTGGCTAGATAGGTATCACACTGTTGGGTACTAATCCCACCTCAGGTGTGACTGACTTGCACTCCTGTTAATAGACAAACATTTCAAAGCATGATCACTAGACAATATTCACAAACACATCAGAGAGCAGATAATCAGTAGCACAGCCATCCATGAGCCATAATAACTGAATATGAAACATTGCCTGTTTATCTCTGTTGTGGGGGGGGGGCGCTGCAGGTGGTTGGGGTTGTTCCAGTGGACTCGCCCCACCTGTCCCTCCACCATGTCAAGAAAACACTCTGTTCCCTGTTCCCTGTTACCCCTCCCAAACAAACTTGACCTCTGTGCCATTTTGTGGCCCTTTCATCTCTCATTTTTGCTCTGTTTCCTCTGTGTAAACCCCATTCCTACTCAGCCCCTTATGGAAAACTCCAGTGTCCTCAATCCAAACGACTTCCTGCCATCTGTCCCTGCATTACATGGTTCTGTTCGCCACCCAATCTGGAGAAACTGCTTATCCAATTCAGGAGTTTTTTAGTGTAATACCCACCAGCTGCACACCATTGGGGGCAAACTGCCTCAGTGGGCAGCCCTTCAGTGTCACGGTGCCAAGGTTGTAGGTTTGAATTCCATCCTTAATATGTGTGTGTGTGTTTGCAAGTGTGGAGTTTGCTCTGCATATTAGAAAACGATGTTTCTGAATTACCCACAGCATGTGTGGCCTGCAGTGAACATTCATGCATCACCTAACTGTTTATACAGGGGTCAAGGTGGCCTGAAGCCCATCCCAGGCAGCACAGAGAGCAAGACAGGGGTTTAGCCTTGGTCAGGATGCCAGTGAAATCAGCATAACTTCTATAAATTATAAGTGAAATTAAAACTTGTTGCAAAAAGATCAGTATCATTGTTTTTGGAGCAACAACAATATACAGCACTGTGCAAAAGTCTTAGGCAGTCAAAGAAAACGTGTAAAACTATTTATCTGGGTAGTGTGTGTATATTTGCTCAGAAAAAAAATATTTTAAAATAACATTAGAATATATGCAAATGAACAATAACAGTAAAAAAATAATAAGAATTTCTCCTGTTCTTCAAAAAGTTACTGATGTCTAGTTGGACGGCTAGATGAACACATCGCTTCAGTTCCCAAACCTCTCCTCAGGGGCACCTCAGACATTCCATGTGTTAGTTAAATCACCACTAGCTCACTTAATTAGTTAACTAAATTAAATTATTTGATGAGGTATTGATTATATATACTAGTGGTCAAGTCAACAAATACCCAGGTGTATTGGATGGTCACTGCAAATACTGGGCTGACTTCAGGAGGGGGTTTGAAATGGCCAAACTGGCACACTTTGACAGGCATAATATCAGACTTTTACACAGTACTGTAACTCAATACAGTATCCAGTACCAGTCAAATCTTTGAGTGGGAACCACACATGCAGGACTTACTCACTCACATTCTCTTCATCTTACAAATTCAGGACACGTCAGTTGGACGCAGATATTTCACATGTTGATTCATTAGTCAATAAGACAGACTTGCACTCCTCTTAATAGACAATTGTATGTATTTCAAAGAACGAAGATGAGGCAATATTCACAAACACATTACGGAGATAGTCAATACCATAGCCGTTAATTATTCATAATAACTGAATATGAAACATTGGCTGTTTGTCTTGGGGGGGGGGGCGAGGTCTTAGGCAACAGAGGCAGGTGGTTGGGGTTGTTCCAGTGGACTCGCCCCACCTGTCCCTCCACCATGTCAATAAAACACTCTGTTCCCTGTTCCCTGTTACCCCTCCCAAACAAACTTGACCTTGGTGCCATTTTGTGACCCTTTCATTTCTCATTTTTGCTCTGTTTCCTCTGTGTAAACCCCATTTCAGCTTGGGCCCTTATGGGAAACTATAGGGTCCTCAGTCCAAACGACTTTCTGCCATCTGTCCATTGGTTGCATGGTTCTGTTCGCTACCCTAACCAGAGTTCTATAGTTTTATACCATCCGTCACTCTGTGGGCAGCTCAGTGCCTCAATGAGCATCCTTGTTACCTCACCCTGCCACAATTGCGATTCCATGTCCCAGAGATGGGGACTCGAGTCACTGACTTTACAGCAAAAATGATGGAAAGACTTGGATTTGACTTGGACTTGACAGAAAATGACTCGAGACTCGGGCTGCAATGTTTTCACTCGAGACCTGACTCTGACTCTCCAAGGAATAACTTGTTCCCATCCCTGCTATGTCCCAGTGCTGCTCTGCGTGTAGCACATACATGTTCTTTGCATATTGTGTATGTATATGCTAGGCACCCCACTTCCCACCTGTAGTCCAAATACAGGTAGAGTTCATGTCAGTCTAGTATCCTCTGTCCAGCGTGTGTTCCCCATCTTGTCCCTGTGTTTCCTGGGGGAGGTCCCAGGCGCCCCAAGACCCTGAACTGGATAAGGGATTGAAAGGTGGACTGAATGTTCTGCTGTGTAAGAATAACATTGTTATAACAGGACACATTTTAAATGACTGTTGGGCAGCTCAGACTTCAGCGACTGGGATGGCCTAGCCAGCGGAGGGACAGGGACATGCTACCTGGTCACTTACACACCCCATAGTCCCTTGAATTATGTACTAGTTTTCAACACCGTCCATTGCTTACAAGGAATACAGTTGTATCAAATGTAAAATATATTCACACATATTCACACATGCCCACAAAGTGTGTTCTGAAACACATCAGAGGCAGTGCACACAGAACGCTGCAGCCCAGAGGCTAAAGCTGAGGCCCTATCCCTCCCCCCGTGGCCCCCTCCTCTGCACGCAGTGAGTGACACTGATTAAAATGCCATTTACATTGGCTGAGCGCTGCTGGTAGACTGTGAGGTCATCGTCGCCCGCAGCTAAGCAACAATGAACACATGCACACAAATCCAGCCGCTCAGCAACGCGGCGATTTACACGTGCCATTAGAATGTGATCTCACTCCCTGGAGCAGGAGGAAGGTAAACAAAGTGTGACAGTTACTGGAGGGGCGGAGGTCTTGGGCCAGACGTGCATGGGGGAGAGCGGCTACCCAGGCGACTCCCAAAACTCTAATTAAACTGTCTGGCGTTCCATGGAGGACTAAGGCGGGGAAACAGATACTAATGAAAAACCAAGGACTTTAGTTCTAATTTTTGTGTCCTCACACTCACATACGTACATACTTACATACATACAGTGCTGTGCAAAAGCCTTAGGCAGGCAAAAAAAATGTTTAAATGATCTTTACGTTGGTGTCAAACTGGGATAGTATGCTTGTCAAAGTGTGTTAGTTTAGCCATTTCAGAACCGCTCCTATAATCACCCCTTTATTTCCAGAAACCATACAATACATCCATATATTTTCAATGTGACCGCTAGCACACCTCCTGTAGCTTAATCTCATTGACTTTTTAAACTAATTAAGTTAATTAATTATGTGAGCTGGTGGTGAAATTTAGTAAATATACTGTATAGAATGGCTGGGGTGCCCCTGAGGAGAGGTTTGAGAACTGAAGCGGTGTTCATCTAGCCATCCAGTAAGACATCAGTAACTTTTTGGAGATCAGAAGAAAATTTTACTAGTTGTTATTGTGGTACTGTGCATTTTCATATGTTCTCATGTTAAATTGTGTTTTTGTTCTGAGCAAATGTGCACTTACTGTACTACCCAGATAAACAGCTTTAAACATTTCTTTTGACTGCCTAAGACTTTTGCCCAATACTGTACACACACATACATATAAGCATATGTACATACATACTTATATACATATATGTGCTTTGAATTGATAAAAAAATTGACTAATTGCAATTAGTTGCACTTAACATTAAAACATTAAAAGCAGAAATATTTACATGTTGAATTCCTAAATTGATGTAGTTTTAACACAAAGGGGGACATATATGGGACATTCTTATGAACTCATTACCGTAACATAACAATTTTATCAATTTTTTTTTTGAGAAAATTAGTTTGAAGACAGAGTCAAATTATACATCTCCATTGTTTAAACTGCCCATTTTTTCCTCTGGGGTAGTTTTGTTATATTACACTTACATTATTATTCAGTTTTTTATAGTACCATTTATTTCTGTAATAAACATAAATATTTCATCAAATATAGAGCAAGAGTTACGGAGATATAAAAAATGACAAGACAAACCAAAAAACGAGCAAAAAAACTACATCTTATCATAGAAATTGATTGTTTATTGTAATGTGCAAAAAAAAGTTGAAAGATTTTGTATTCTTTGATTTTTGGCTACCTATCTGGGGAGAAAAAAATAATCACATCAGAGCAACTACTGATGTAATTTTAATATACTGTATCGCCGGCGAGGAGGCTCTGCATAGCGGAGCCCAGTAAGAGCGCAGAACATGCTGGGAAATGTTTGTAAATAGCTTTGCTGTGTTGTTGTTAATACTTGCTGTGCTCTCGATTGTTGTGTGTGCCCTTTCCTGTGTTATGCGTGAACCCAGTCCGATTCTCACGTATCTAGTTATTGTATAAATTACCCACCATGTGTGTGCCTTACTTTCTGGCATCCGAGCTCCCTGTGTTCCAGTGTCGGTTGGTGATTTTTCAGCACTTGGGTTAGTCCTTTTAAAGGCTTAACAAAGGAGTGATCATTCCTCTTTAAAATGAGCTTTCTCGTTTCTTGTCACAGCTGAGATACCTCGTTCAGCTAAGTATTAAAATACTTCAAAAATTTGTATATTGTCAATTGCTCTATACAAATAATTAATAGTGTATTTAATTGCAATGTCTTTTTTGAGAAACTCCATACTTTTATCCTTCAGTATTGGGGGTGTTTATCAAGAGACATACTTGGCTGTTCTTGTGCTCTCACATACCCATTTGATGTCATCTTCCAGTTCCAATACTCATGAACAGAAGTATGGAGGACAGTGGGAAATCCCTGGATGTTGTTCTTGCCCAGACCAACAAGAACAGTCCCAAGTTCATTCTTTTAATTTGGCAAGACCAGTCTTGCCAAGAATAGGGTCACAATACCTCTGGGTTTTCCTGGACATGTCTTCTTTTTGGACCCCTGTCTGGGTGTCTGGGCGGTTTTTCAAAAATCTGCGGTTTGTACGGGTTTAGCGCGACCCAGTGTTGCAAATTACAGTGCAGCACCAAGTTAAGAGAAAAGAACCAATTTTCAATGTACGGCATCCACTCCATTATCATTGCAGAGCGTTTGCAAGGCTTGTGCACACGTCAACTTTAAAAATCAAATGATATGCACATCCCTACGTGTCACGCTGCTCACGAGTGACGTCAACTTCCGGAAACCATTGGCACTTTGACACTGTATTTTTGTTTTTGTGTGAACAGTGAATTGCGTCATTTGCTTGAAGTTGAACAAACTTTAACTTATCGTTTTGTAACTTTTGTTGATAAAGACTTGCATACATGTATATTGTGTCAGTTATGTGTACATTGTAAAACGGGAGTTAACTGTAAGGGTACCATACATCTAAGTTTTCATGGATACAAATTTTAATTTTACTGGGTGGTTAGGGTAACCTCATTAATATTCATGAGGGAAGCACTACCTGATTCGTTGGTAAAAACTCAATATTCTGATCCCCAGACACATCCTCTTTTTCATCTCACCAAATATGGTAACCCTAGCCAAGAACACAAGTACAATCTTTGCATTCTTAGTATTGATGAACACCATAGGAACTGTATTTTGGCATTAGAAGATGATTTCAAACATGAGATCACAAGAAGAGTTAAGTATGCATATTGATAAACACCCTAGGTCTCTATGAAAAATACTGCATGCGTTAATGTGGTCAAACAAATAATAATGTGATCAAACAAATAATAGTTTCTTTTCAAAAAGTGTTATGATGCTAAAATTAACACTACACACACACACACACACACACCCACACACACACACATACAGACAGGTTTGTAATCATTTCTATGGGGAAAACTCTAATCCCAACATGACGACCTTAACCCCTACCCAGCCCTACGTTACTAACCTTAACCATAAGTAACAAAACAAAAGACGACACATTTGGTATTTGTATCTTTTTGATTGTCTTCACAGATCTTTGTGGTGTCCTGAAAAATGGTCCCCACAATGTCAAAATAACAGGCTTTTATTACATTCTGGGGGATATGTAATATCTTATGTAATATAAACCTAATTCACACTGGGGGATGTTGCAATAGTGAGTCCTTAGCCTCCCCAGGACAGCAGCCTACTGCAGGTCCTGCACCAGCTCTGCCTCAGCCAGACAGCTCAGTAGAGCAGAGAACCTGCTAGGAGGAAAGCGCCCCCCATAGGCAAATTTGAACACAGAACCCAGAAAAATTCAGGCATCCGCTGGACTGTCTTGGTGCCATGACAAACTTTGTTTTTTTGATTATACGAGCATAAATTTCACCTGGAAATGACCAGTCATCAGCTTATGTCTCGACTGTACACTACACTACACTGAGTCGACACTTTGACAGAACTCTGTAATGAATGAGTCCCCAAGCTATTTCAGCATTTCCTCGCTGCATTTTACACTTTGGCACAAAGTGCTGCCGCAGTCTATGTAAACCATGTTAGAGATTAAGCCTAATCGGATACCCTAGAATCTTCAATTTCTTACAGTGTTTGCTGAGTTTCATTTGAATTTGCCAGCATATAAGAAAAGCTGCAGTAGGAGCCAGAATAAACATACAGAGAAAGTGAAAAAAATGCAGATATGTGGGGGGGGCAGCATGCGGTTCGATCCCGGCCTCAGCAGCATGGGTGCTGCTGCAGATGGTTGCCCTTTGCTGCCAAGCTTGCTCTCACCTACACGTATGTCTGTGTGTCATGGAGAGCAAGATGGGGTAGGCGAGGCGAGAACTGCCCCCCGGGGATCTAGAAAGTTTCATATTTATTATTAAGATAATGAGATAAATCTGCTCTGCGTCCTCCTCCAGGATCTGGCCCAGGTGAAGCTTGGGAGAAGCGAAAGCTTTTTAGATCACAGGGGACAGACTGCAGGGGAAATAGCATTGGGTATGTCTGATCTGGTCCTGGAAGGCCTCCAGGCTAATGTCCTGACATTCCTCCTCCATAGCATGGAGATGGCCTCTTCACTCCCGGATGGGTTCTGGTCAGACACCTTCCACTGCCTGGTTGAGAAAAACTCAGCAAAGGAGTTAAGAAATAAAGAACAGGAGAGTCTTTGTTTGTCCTTGAACGGTTTGCAGACCAGAGCATCTCAGGGGAATGTGACAGTGTCTAGCATAACTGCTTATGCAGTACAAGGACGCAGTGGACCTGGAGCCCAGCCCAAGGAGCCCAGGACACGAGACAACAGAACACCCGGGATGGGATGGCAGCCCTGTGGGGTCCCAAGCATCTCTTGGAGGAGCCCCAGAGCACGTGATCCAAATTATTATGGGTGTGAGAAAGAGCCAGTTAGTTAATGAAACTGTATGGACTTAGAACAGACCAAATGTAGCACAGGGCTCCGAGAGCTCAGTCTCAGTGACATGCCTATTGTGAAAGAATAAAGGAACAGCAGCAGATAGCTTGTGCTGTTTGGGGCCAGGCCATCATGGCAATGTGGAGCCCCTTGCTGGCTGACGGAGGCCCAAAGAACATGCCTGTTACAGAGGCCCGGCAAACCCAAGGCTCATGGCACAGGTGAAGACTGGCTGCTGTTCGCTTGAGGAGCACACGCATATCAGCACAAATTCTTGCTCTATAAATTGTATGGCAACTGTCATTAATTTCAGATGCTGTGGGGAGAAGCATTTACTCTGTAAACCTTACTGATTTCCACTGATATGGAAAGGACTTACAGGAACATATATTTGCTGTAATACAATAGTGTGCCACACGGATATTTTACCGTAAATGTGCTGAGACCTGTTGGAGATGCACCATGTTCTCTTTGAAGGGTGGCATGTCCCCCTCCTGCCCATTACCCGCATTGGCCCTCACCCTGGCGCGCCAGCCCCCCCCCCACCCCCCCCCCCACCTGGGCGCGTGGCGCCCGCACCGCCTGTCGTTGTCCCCCCCCGCGCCCCCAAGCTCCCGC
>JAOYFF010000041.1:35116380-35129951 GCA_025773925.1 Cryptomyrus ogoouensis
GACCATACACCCACTCACACAACATACACAGACACATACACAGAGACAAAAAGACATAAGCCCATCCACTCCGGACCGCCCTCCGCCATGCCTATGCTTAAGGCATCCGGGCGCCTGATTTGAGATGTTTACTGAGGATGGCATGTTAACCCCATGTGGATTCCCCGTGTTCATCAGCTGTTTCCGGTTACTGTCATTAGTTCAGTGTATTTAGTCCGCGTTTCAGTTTGTTTCCTCAGTCTGGTCATTGCTATGTCAGTCCGTTTATTGTTTGCTCCTTTTGTGTTGCTGCTTCCAATAAACCCTGTATTCGCCCCGACTTTTGGCGTCCTGCGCCTTGTCTACGCTCCGTGCATCGTCCCAGCGTGACACTGAGCAAGCTACTGCCCACAAGCACTGCTCCCTGGCCGCTGAATTAGCTGGCCCCTGCTATGTCACATTGTCATATATGGGTTAAATGCAAAGAACACATTTACATGTTGTGCACTGTGTGCTGTGGTGAGTCAACAATGACAACTACAGTGATCCCCTGCTATATTGTGGTTCAGCTATTGCGCCCCCGCTACATTGTGGATTTTTCCCCGACGCGTCACAGTTCTGTATATCGTGTACCTTGCTTGTGGTCTGATTGCACTCGGCAACAAATTGAAACTTTTTTTCTGCTTCTGAAATAAGTGGTGTTTCTAAAGGAGTTTTTGTTGCTGAATTCAAATCTGACTTCAGTTTCTTTCTAGCACGTACAGTTTTTGAGAAAAACTGATATTAAATTTTGTATAGTCAATCTATAAATAGTAATGCATTTTCCCCAGCTTACATGTCTGGAAACACTGCACAACTATTTTTTTGAAAAGTTTTGCTGATTGAGACAGATACCCGTTGGGTATGCACAAATATAATTTTGGTTTTGCTGCATCACGTAGGAACTCAGAAATAGACAGCTAACTCTTCACAAGCAATAATGTATTTAATCACGTAAATATGTTTCTCATACACTATCAAATTCAGCATAATTAGAAGTGTTCTGCTCTTGATTTTCATTTGAATTCAATGTCAGGTACATCACGTTGCAGTGTTAAACAGTAGTCAGCTGAAATATTCATACCTGGTGACATCAAACGCCATTCCAACAGTCTCAAACCCAACAATCTGGCTTTTGATTTGACAGACCCACATCTCTGACCAGAATGTTTGATTCTGACTGTGTTATGAGATGTGGATCACCGGATGAGCATGGTTCAAAATCCGCAATGTCCCTCCCAGTTCCCTGTATTGCAGTTTCTTCATCTGGCTCATCTAAGGTACATTCCTCTGGTGGTTTTGGAATTGGAAGACTATGGTCATGTGGCATGGGTCTCATTGCTGAAGGCAGATTAGGGTATTCAATTGACTACTTGTTTTTGGCAGAGAAACCAGACACATTAGTCAAACGGAAGTAACAGTCCGCCACATGGTCTTTCTGTTCTTGCCATATCATCGGGACAGCAAACGACATTGTCTTTCGAGTGCCTCTGAGGCAGGGTCTCAGACAAGACAGCACATGTTGCACAACAAATGTGAGGTGCACAGAACAGTTTCCAACCTGGCCTGATTCCATTCTCAGACTGTACAAAACATTGTTGATAGGTCTCTTACAGAAATGTAAATTTTTGGACATGTTATATCCCGCATGGTTTGGAACGAGATGTGGGGATGCTCTGGGCTCTTCGTGTGTGTTCTTTTTTTCCCTCTTCTAGCAGGCAGATGCGTCGGGACCAGATTGGGGGATTGATGACTCCGCCTGTCGTCCCGGTTGGCCGTCCAGCCGGCTCTGCATTTTTAAAAGCGAGCCTGGCTTGCTGGAGAGAGATCTCTTGGAGCACAGCAGCATTTGTTTTCATTTTGATACTGCCCGTGCTTGTCCGGTTGACCCTAGACAGGGACGTGACAGACAGAAATATGAGAAAAATACATGGCAAAACTGAAGATTTCGATGAAACAGTAGGTGATGGGCAAATTTGGATGTGATTTTCGTGATCAGCGGCCAAAAATCTATAAGGAACACCCAACAGTGTTCAAGAAGCAAAAACTTTGTTGTGCAGTGTTGTTTTCGTTTTGTTTTAAGCCCTACGATGGCTCCCAAGCATCCTGCATCTTCTAAGCCTTCTAGTGGTAGTGAGCCTAAGCGCCAGCACCATTCAGGAGAAGGTAAAACTGGATATGCTTCTGAAAGGAAAGCGCTATGCGAACGCCCACCATTATGGCTTGAATGAATCGACGGTACGCTACATCAAGAAGGATGAAAAGAATATATAAGAGCCATGTATGTTTTTATTTTTATATATTCCATTACGTATACAGAGAGAGATGTGTGTGATATATATATATATATATATATATACACACACACACATACACACACACATTACATATTATTATTTTATTATTATTATGTTACTCATATCCTTAGCCCGACATCCACATATATGTGTTGTTTTATTAAGTTTACATGTGTTTAAAGCGTGTGGGAGGGGTATTTTAAGGCTTAAACTATTAAAAAAAATGTTTATTTACATGGTATTTTTATATCGCGGATTTTCATCTATCGCTGATGGGTCTGGAACACATCTTCTGCGATAGACGGGGGTTCACTGTAATCTCTAAATTCTTTAATTTTTTTGCAGTCCCTCAGGAGCTGGTATTGGATACCTGCCTCTTTTATCTATGCATCACACGCTTGTATAATCTCTTCTCACACTGACAACATGCAGCTTTGCATCTATATCCTGTCCTCTTGCACTCAAATTTCATTCTGGACTGCAAAATGTCAATATCATCTGGATGGATGACTATCAACATCAAGTTAACCTGAAAAATGCCAGGTCTTCAGTTCACTATGAGCTCGCCTGTTAAGTCAATTAACATTGCCTGAATATCCAATTCCCTCTCTTTTCGTCCTGGATAAAAGTTTGATGAAAGCAGTTAAGGAACTTGTAAATCCTGTACACTCAAAAAAGTGCCTCATTATTACTAAACCTAGAAGATTTTTTTCTTTTTTTTCCTAGATAACTCTGGCACAGATAAATTTTATATTGTTTTACTGAAAGGTCCTTTGTCAGGGTCAGTGTGTCTGAAATGAAAACACTTTTAAACAGCTGTGGTAGATAAAATTGTCAACAAGAGCAATTTGAAGTGCGAAAACAAATTCCACATTCAAGGAAGACAAAACAAATTAACATCTTTCTAGGAACCTTGCTGTATTATGCAGGGAAATGGAAAGTCCAAGTAATTAAACACCCAGCTGGATAGCCAGGAATGTGTGGCTGTTAATAATAAATGTAATCCTTCATCGGTGCAGGTTTTTTGTGCTCTTGCTGTGCGAAAATGGCTGCGAGCCACAATATTGAACAGTTCGGATAACAGCTCCGCGATGAATGTTCCCATATGCTCATAACTCCCACTGTTTCCTTCAGAACACAGAGTGTATGACACATTGTACCCCTAACCCCAAACAGCAGGTGCTAATTTACTGTTCTTTTGCATGATTTAGACTGAGAATTCTGTTCTCAGGAACAACAGGGATTGTGACAATATTATGTGTATCATACTGTTCTTGTTCTTTTTTTTTTGATAATTATGGGCAAGACAGCTAAGGTACCTTATGATTAAACAAATAATCACATTTAAAAAGTAAACATAAAAAGTTTAAAAAAAAAAAAAAAAGCATACTCCGATTAAAAGTAAGAGGAAAACTATTGTTTTTGGTGTTTTGGTCACCCCATGATATGAGACGTGTATCTTCATTGTAGGAGTGCCGACATAATACAAACATCAGGAATGTGTAGGGTGATGAATACTGCATTAGAAAATGTGTATGCAAAGTGTTTACTTGTCATTGAATGCTTCTGTCATAATGAAATAGTTCCTACACATATTTCTGTTCAGTCCATTTTCTGGCTGCTGCTTAGAGTGATGTTAAAAACACTGCAAAACCTTCTAGTCACAGGCACAGAGGCCTAGCCTGCTGAGCCACATATCACCCCTATTGCACAGTAGTTGTATAGATTTTTTTGTTTTTGTTTTTTTATACATATACTGCCAGACTTTTTTTTCCACACAGATTTTCTAAATTTGCATGTCACTCACTTAACATTTACAAAAAATATACTCAATATTCTTTGCTAGCAAATAAATGTACAGTATGTTCACCATTCGAGTACCTTTATTAGCAGAAAAACTTCATATCTGATTAATCAAAGTAAACTACTCTAGCAGTTATAACAGCAGAAGAAAATCAAGGCATTATTTCTACAAGGGACATTAAACACTGCTTTGTTTCATGGGATGAACCAGTTAATTAGTACATTTAAAGTTAAAGGGCAGCCTAGAATTTGACCATGCCATCACCACACAACCAGTTAACAGGATGCTCTGTTACATACTCTTTCCATGTTATACAGGAAACTTATTTGACTTAAATTTTCATTTATAGTTGTTCACTCAACTTTCCAATGTTTCCAATGTCCTTGTTTTGCATGTTGTTTTAAGGTGATGTGAAGGGGATATAGGGCTTTCGAAGGAACAAACAGGCACACTTGGGTTCGCTTCTAAAAATGCTTTATTACAAGTAATACAAAATAACCTTGCATTAAAATCAATACCAAAATATTGAATCAAAGGTATTGCAAAATAATTCCATATCACAAGTGATATCCAATAGTAAACAATAATTAAACTGCCAATACAATTGATTATATGTATATATAAAAGTGACAATAAAACATGCATACATGTAAAGTAGCAATTAATATTATTATGGGCCTATTCATATCAATGAAAAGCCCATATTACTCTTCACCTAGTAAACTACATTTTCCGAATTTGCGCTTAGCCCGTGAAATGGACGGGACTCACTTTGGTCCCAAGTGGAAGGGCTTACCTAGACGGACGAATTGGTATATCTTTTGTCTCGGTGCACCTTACGGATCGCGTGCAATTCCTTTTCAAAGTCGAAAAAAAAACTTTATTATTATTATTTATTTATTATTCTTCCATAGATTTTCGGCAATTACTGCGGGTCGTACCGTACTGTGCAGCCAGGCAATCTATATGTCAAAAGTAAGTCTATGGAGTGAGATCACTGCCAAATATACGAGAGCGCAGACGCATAGATAAACTGAGCAAAACAGACACTACGAGCGCGCACTGCGCCTTTGAAACGCAGATAAGAGTGCTCGCTTCACGCAGCCTCGCGCTCGATTCACCGTTTCGTGCTCACTTCTCGCAGCCTCGCGCTCGATTCACCGTTTCTTGCGCGCTTCTTAGTTTTCTGCTCGCTTCTGAAATCCCTGCGCACTTCGCAATTTTCTGCTCATTTTGTAACAAAACAGGAAATTACGTCAGAGATTCAAGGCGTGGTAGCAGCCAGCTTCTCCTGTCCCAAGAATTCTTGTCCTGGGATACTTATTCTGTTCAAGGACACTTGTCTTGTTATTTCTGATTCATGAGATGCTAACCCCGTTCAAGGATGCTTACTTTGTTTTTTAAGGATTTTCCTGGGAAGAAAGGGTGGTCTAACGTGTCCCAACGTGTTTTATACATTATTGATTAGTGTGTGGGCTGCTTATTTTGTCATCAGAAGATGTTCTCATGAGAAAGGGGAAGTTGACCAAGGATACTTGTCTAATTACTTTTGATTGAAATCGTATCTAGCAATTGGTGTGTGGGATACTGATCTTATCTGGAGAAAAGGGGAACGTGTTGATTACGGGAACTTGTCTTTGTATTTTTAATTTTAACCGCAAGCCGCATTACCCAAACAAGATTGGAAATTTGAGAATGCCTTGCCTAAGGGGAGGGGTGAGTCTGGCCAGCTCGTCCCCTGCCCACACGTAATGGCCAAAGAAGGTGTTTCTAGGATGTCGGAACCTGGTTGCTAGGTGGTTGTTAGGCATTGCTAGGTGGTTGCTAGGTGGTGCAAGGTGGTTGCTAAGGTGTCAGAAGGCGTTGCTACAGTCTCAGTAGCTGGTTGCTAGGCATAGCTAGATGGTTGCTAAGGTGTTGTTATGCAATTTTAGGTGGTTGCTAAAGTGTTGCTAGGTGGTTGCTAGGTGCTGCAAGGTGGTTGCTATGGTGTCGGAATGCGTTGCTATGGTCTCAGTAGGTGGTTGCTAGGCATTGCTAGGTGTTTGCTATGGTGTTGCTATGGAATTCTAGGTGGTTGTTATGGTGTTGCTAGGTGGTTGTTAGGTGCTGCAAGGTGGTTGCTATTGTGTTGGAAGGCATTGCTACGGTGTCAGTAGCTGGTTGCTAGGTGGTTGCTAAGCATTGCTAGGTAGTTGCTATGCAATTCTAGGTGATTGCTAGGTGCTGCATGGTGGTTGCTGGGTGTCAGAAGGCGTTGCTAGGGTGTCTAGCTGGTTGCTAGGTCGTTGCCAGGTGGTTGCTAGGGTGTTGTTAGGCATCGCTAGGTGGTTGCTATGGTGTTGCTAGGTGTTGGGTGATTAAGCCTGAGGTTGATTATTCAGTCTTGTAGCTGTGGCATGAACAGTGGTCGAATGGGAGAACTTTGACAGAAATGCATTGAAGTCAATGAGAGAGAACGAGGGATACAAGACGACCGCGGGTCAAGATGGTGGTCAGAAGGCGTTGGGTGAAAAGAGCTAATGTTGATTATCGAGTCTTGTTGCTGTGGCATGATCAATGGCCGAATGGGAAAACTTTGAAATGCACTGAAGTCAATGGGGGAGAACGAGGGATGAAAGACGAGTGCAGGTCAGGATGGTGGTCTTAATGTGTTGGGTGATGAGGCCTGTGGTTGAATACTGAGTCTTATTGCTGTGGCATGAACACTGGTTGAGTGGAAAAACTTGGGCCATTCACTGCAATGAAAAAAAACGATCCTTATTACTATTCATATGGTTAGTTAGACACAGGCTAATGCTAGGTAAAAGTTAGCATTCAATGCATTCCTATGGGATTTTTCATGTATTTGACCGCGAATAACGTCGCCATGGTAACACGATCTGCGCAGAAAAGTAATAGCACACCTCACACCATGAAGGACTCCTATGGAGTAAGATCACTGCCAAATATATGAGATATATTTGACCCCTCAGATGGATCCCTGACAATTTCACACATTTCCAGATTTGGCCTTTTAGGGTGTTTTCAAATATAGCCCTCTATAACGAACCAAACTCAGTCTCTTTAAGTGAACCAGAAAGTGGGCCAAGAGAAAAAGAAGCTCTCTTTGGATTCACATTGTCCACTACCTTGAAAAAGCACTTGATTCACTTTCTGGAGCACTTCAGCTTTTATGTGGTCTCAGTCCTTTTCATAGTCACACTTGGTCCTTTTGGACACCAAACTAATCATGATAGTCATTTCTTCCTGACCAAAATTTCAAGTTTGTGAAAATTACCTATATTTTAATATTTGTTTTGTTATACATGATTTTTAACATGTGATGTACAGATTATACATTTCCAACAAAAATACTACTTGCAAGCAATTACAGTAATTTAAAATTTCAGTGCTTTCAAAACAGCTTGAACAGACAGCAATAAGAAAACAGAGGGTATTATAATATAAGTTTTTTAATCACATACCTTGGGGATTAATAGTACATAACACATGCATGTACTCAACAGGTGGATTGAAACACCATTTACTTCCTACCACATGATCGATCTAAAATCCTAAACCTGTTTGGCAAACTGCTATAAAAACAGTAGCATGACAATCACTGAAAATACACTTTAAAACATGAAAGATTTTAAGATATACGCTTGCAATAAAATACCACAGGTATTGCAAATTACGATATTTTTGTCCTATGTATGTGGGGAGGCACGGTGGTGCAGTGGTTAGCACTGTCACCTCACACCTCTGGGACTTGGGTTTGTGTTATGTTCATGTATTAAATTGGAACTATTTAATGTTGCATTATGATACGGGTGATCAGCGTGGATCTGCGCATTGATGTTACAGGTGATTAACCGTAAGTGCACAAACACAACAGAATTGGCAACGAGAGTGAAAGGACAGTTAGAGTGTGCGAAAGCTTGGAAGTACACGGGTTTCTCTTGCTGAAGCTTTATTGATAGTTTCGGGACTGTTCTCCCTGTTTGGAATCACCTCGCTGACTGTTAGCTGTCTTGCTAACGTTTCTCCAGCAGAAAAGCACACCGGGGTACCGTGAATACACCACCGTAACGCACCAAAAGTGTCTGTGAACTTTAGCACAAGCATAGGCAGTACTGTTGGGCATTCGGATGTATTTCACAGTAGTGTGGAAGAATGGGACACTTATATTGAGTGGCTGGAGCAGTACTGCTTAGCCAACCACATTGAAACCGACAGGAAAGTAGCTGCCAAATACCACTACAATATGTCCATTCTGGAGTAGACTTTTGGCAAGAGACACTTAAAGTTGTCCATTGTGAAAAATGTTGTCTATTGTGACATTGCTGTTACAACTTTGTGGACTGCCACACAATGTGTTGTCAGATTTCAAAAGCTGCTGAATCTCTTCAACTCCCCATGACAGACATTATTGCTTTATAAACAGGACTTGTGAAAGGATCCCTAAAAAGCTGTGTGGACAAAGAATCTCTCTGAAATGATTTTCCATGTCCTGTCTTTGGCCAGCATGTGTTGCTGGGTCATTCCATGTCAATGGTAAATATAGCCAGTCAAAGTCATAGTCCCCCCCCCAAAGAGTTAAAACTTTGTTCACTTAAATATCCCTCAATATTGATCCAATATCAATATTGCCCAATTTCAGTTTCATGAGTTACTCATGTGACCAAATCAGCATGCCAAGTTTCGTTAAAATCCGTGACAATGAGGTCCGAAAGTGTGATGATTTGACATGGAATGACCCTTATCGCATATCACACTGAAGTATACCAAACCGTAGTATACCAAGACAGTATTATGTGGGGTGCTCTGCTCACCGCATTTAATAAACATAAAGATATGCCAAGTTTATACAAATAACTAACATTTGGGTGTCACAAAATGCATGAAAAGGATCATACAATACTCTTATAATAGTACTGAATAGCTGGCATCTGGCCAAATGTTTCGCCCATCACCTGAAGCCCAGGTCAATATCATGCATGCTCGATATAATATCCATATATCGCCCAGCTCTACTGGGTCATAGACCAGAACACGAGGGGCCCATACTTCATGGACATAGTTAAAATACTCCAGCGTTATGATAGAGTTCTGAATGTGTAGCTAATAAAATATTATAAACACTTATACAAAGATGTAGGATTTTTTGTGTTAACCAGGAACTGACTGTTTCTTTCTGCATGGTGCTATGGCAACCGTGATGGAATGAGAAGTCCCTGACAGCTGGACGATGATGGGATAACCACTCACCTGCTCTACAAGAGGACAGCTTCATTGAGGCTCTCGGAGTAATGTATTATCTCTGGCCTCATCACATCTCAAAGGAAAAGGTGGATAAGAAATAAGAATACGGGAGAATCTTTTTAGAAGATTCTTATTCTCTGCTGTAGACTATTTGAATGCATTTTTTGGATTAAATAACGATTCTAAGGCACAAGACACCCCCGTTACCCTATCTAGGTTAAGAAATTAGAAGATGGATGGATGGATGGATGAGGATATTGCTTGAAAGGTAGCTTCTAACATGGCACCTCAGCAAACAAATATTTGATGAAAACTTTTTTGTTTATGTATGCTTGGATAACCATAAAATTTGATATCATAATACATGTTCTTTCACGTAAATCACATATCATCTATGAGCGCACACATAAATGAATGCAGTTGAGTGTACCACATATACAGAATCTTCAGAAAGAATCTTTTTCGATAATTATGTGGCATAAAATCCTTGCTGGTGGCATGCATACTGAAAGATCTAATTACGACATCTTTCTGCAAGCCTCCATAGAGGAGTGAACACCTACATCTCCATCCAGTGAGTGAGGAGCGTCAATGTCTTTATGTGCAATTAATGGGGATTATTATCTGCAAGAAATTAGCTTAAATTGTTTTTAAACTCAGAAGCTGTGTTCTGGCGGCACAGTTTGTAAGGGATTAATTACATCACAGACCTTTCGGGAGGGAATGGGAGCTGAAGTGGGTTTTTCAGGACTGGAAGTCTGTCTCCTTTCCATTTGTACTGCCTAAGGACATTCTGGAAATCTCCTGGGGGGAAGCACAGTCCCTTGCCACAGAGTCACATATCTGCTGTACCTTTGAGCATTACCAAGACTTTTTCAGCTCTGTCTTGTTCACCCCAAACAATTTCTCCAATGTCTGACAACCTCCTAAATGTTCATTAGGTACCGGAAACCCAGGCTTGTCACAGTAGTGAAACACTGATAACTACACAGTGTCTTCTCCAATGAAAAAGGAAATCCCACCCTGGTAGGTGAGGATAGGGATGTACTGTACATAATACTGCTGCTATAATGTGAAGACTATTCCAGGCTCTCTCTTAATCAGTGTAAGGCTGTACTCACAGTTGCCATGTGCCATGTCCCAGCACGTCCCCCTGTCTGCGCTCACGTTGTGCTTAAGGTCCTTGCACGCTTTCGTTTTCACTGTGCAACTTTTGTATTGAAGAGAACATAGAAAGGAAAGCGTTAAAGATATTTGGATTTGTTCTGGGCGTAACGACACACGGCCTTCTTATATGTTTATTGAGTATGCAGCACAGCGATTTTCATTTAATCATGCCACACATATAGAGATAGTCCTGTATTTTACCAAATATCTCAGAGTTTTTGTGTGTTGCGTCCAGTTGTTCCTGAATACTCATTAGCCCAAAATACCAGCAAGCACTGCATCTCTGCCATAGACCAACATGATCCCATCTGTACACACTACTCTCTTTATACAGCCTACCTGCTCTGTACAGCCTACCTGCTCTGTACAGCCTACTCGCTCTATACAGCCTACCTGCTCTGTACAGCCTACCTGCCCTGTACAGCCTACCTGCCCTGTACAGCCTACCTGCCCTGTACAGCCTACTCGCTCTATACAGCCTACCTGCTCTGTACAGCCTACCTGCCCTGTACAGCCTACTCGCTCTATACAGCCTACCTGCTCTGTACAGCCTACTCGATCTGTACAGCCTACCCGCTCTATACAGCCTACCTGCCCTGTACAGCCTACCCGCTCTATACAGCCATACAGCCTACCCGCTCTATACAGCCTACCTGCTCTGTACAGCCTACCTGCCCTGTACAGCCTATCTGCTCTATACAGCCTACTTGCTCTGTACAGCCTACCTGCTCTGTACAGCCTACCTGCTCTGTACAGCCTACCTGCTCTGTACAGCCTACCTGCTCTATACAGCCTACCTGCCCTGTACAGCCTACCCGCTCTATACAGCCTACCTGCCCTGTACAGCCTACCCGCTCTATACAGCTTACCTGCTCTGTACAGCCTACTCAATCTGTACAGCCTACCTGCTCTGTACAGCCTACCCACTCTATACAGCCTACCTGCTCTGTACAGCCTACTCAATCTGTACAGCCTACCCGCTCTATACAGCCTACCTGCCCTGTACAGCCTACCCGCTCTATACAGCCTACCCGCTCTATACAGCCTACCCGCTCTGTACAGCCTACCTGCTCTGTACAGCTTACTCAATCTGTACAGCCTACCCGCTCTATACAGCCTACCTGCTCTGTACAGCCTACCTGCTCTATACAGCCTACCTGCTCTGTACAGCCTACTCAATATGTACAGCCTACCCGCTCTATACAGCCTACCCGCTCTATACAGCCTACCCGCTCTATACAGCTTACCTGCTCTGTACAGCCTACCTGCTCTATACAGCCTACCTGCTCTGTACAGCCTACCTGCTCTATACAGCTTACCTGCCCTGTACAGCCTACTCAATCTGTACAGCCTACCCGCTCTATACAGCCTACCTGCTCTGTACAGCCTACTCAATCTGTACAGCCTACCCGCTCTATACAGCCTACCTGCTCTGTACAGCCTACCCGCTCTATACAGCCTACCTGCTCTGTACAGCCTACCTGCTCTGTACAGCCTACTCAATCTGTACAGCCTACTCAATCTGTACAGCCTACTCAATCTGTACAGCCTACCCAATCCATTCCTTCCAGGTCTGGTTCATGTATAGTGTACATGTGACCATGTATGTGCCATCATTGACATCATGTCTGTGTTCTTTGCTCGTGCACGTTAGTGATCATTCCAGGGGTACCGTGTCAAAGTTCAGTTAACTGTGCTCAGGCCCACCTCTCCCACCGGGCCTCAACATGGTACAGAGCAATCAAACTAACTGGATTTTGGAGGTCAAACATGCTTTGGCATGGTACGAATCATCTAGTGTATGTACACCCTAAGTTATGTTCCACTCAGTGTGGTAATATTTTGTTGTGAACTAGCAGTGTTAATTTGTCAATTGCAGTTATATATAGTATTGTGCTGCAGTTACATCTACTGGTGGAAAACAAATGCCCTTTAATCTTCAGGGCACAAAAATCTAGCTGGGAGGTAGCTGGGTGAAGCACAAATGACATTTTGTAATGACAATCAGACTGCGGTTAGACATGTAGCACACAAGTGGGCCTCCGGGACGTGCTGGATGGAATTCCTTGGATCTTGTCCATTTCCGTGAAGCAACAGATAAACAAGGAAAATGATCCCTAACCAGATTAAAATGCCTAAGTCTTCTCCAAACACTAGCATTCATGTAATCAGCAATGAATGTAAAGATGTGAATCTGGAATCAGAATGAGAAGAATTAGATAGGACATATGGAGAAATTTCACTTAGTTTGAAAATACTATCTTATATTTGGGCTTCTATATTTTATGCTAATTATTTCTATCCATCCATCCTGTATATCTAATGCAGTAACTGTATTAATAATTATTTTCCATCCATCCATCTTATACCTGCTTATCCAGTTCAGGGTCACAGAGCATTGGGTGCAAGACAGATGAAACCTTGGATGGGATGCCAGTAATTATTACTTTGCATTGTAAAAAATAAATAAATATATACAGTTATACTGCATTTATTGTACCTATAATTATCATAAGAGATTTGACCGTATCTCAGGGAGACAAGACAAGAGATGCCTGGAACAGGATTCTGGTCCATTCCATTACAGCGTCAGCTAACGGCTCTTAGTCTGGAGACTTAGGAAATGGGCATAGTTTCCCTTTAGTGTCTGTTGCACTTTTAATTGCAGGGGCTGCACCGGTTAAGATACACCATGTTTTACTCGATGGTTGCAGGTGCCGGGTCAAGCTGTTGCAGACACTTAACTTATTCAGCGAAATCACCAGCTGAGAACAGTAAAAATGTTTGATTTTTATAATGGCGTACTGAACAGGTAGATTAATTATAGTAAAAGACTAGAGTCCCATGGGCAGTTTTGATAATTGGTGTGTGGGAGTGGTTTATATATACACAGATCATGTTACAGACTGGGGGCAGTAGCGGGGGGGGGGGGGGGGCGGATGGGGGGCGAAAAGGAACCACAAACATGAAAAAAACCCCCCCAAAAAAGCAAGGTGAGAATTTGCTTATGCCTGCGAGCCCTGCCGGGGGTCGCCCCG
>JAOYFF010000041.1:35130051-35141862 GCA_025773925.1 Cryptomyrus ogoouensis
TTGTGCTGGGTGCTGCTGGGGGGGGGGGGGCCGGGGGGAGGGGGGGTGGGGGGGGGCGCGGGGGGGGGGGGGGCGGGGGGGGGGGGGGGCGAATGCGGGTTTACAAGGAACCACAAACATGCAATAAATACCCCCACAAGAGCAATGTGAGAATTTGCTCATGTCTGCAAGCCATGCCGTGGTTGCGGGGGGGGAGGGGGGAGACTTGAAACACAGCCAGAACAAGTGCAAAGTGGCACCGGGAGTGATGTCATTCTTAATTACCAGCGTGCTAATTATGGGGAGAGGCCTTTCATGGCGGGATCCTTTGAAGGGTCATTAATAGCTACCCCACCGGTGCAATAAATGTCTCGTCTGTTTAGGGCAGCCGTCAATTTCAGAAATTCAATTTCAACGTCCCCGGGAAGGAGGTTGTGGATCTGTTGGAAGCCACCAGGACATGGTGGGGGGGGGGTGGGATTGCAAATGTAGCAAAAACAAAAACACGTCCGTTAAACGTTGCCCAGTCACCTGGGTACGAGTCTCAACATTTATTGGCTGATGACGAATGATGGTGGTGGTCATTCTGTCACGTTGTAAGGGATTTATATGTATGTTCTTATGCTGCCACAGCACACTAATAGACAGCTCACTAAACAGCTAGCTAGTAAATGGTACAAGTGGCAGACTTTAGGTGAAGTTTAATGTGTCCGTACTTGAAACACAGGCCTTTTTGTCCTTCTCCGGGCCTGAAATAATAAGCCAGGTAAGCATTCACTCTTAGTGACTTATTTGCCACTGCTTGAACTAAATTTCATGGTAAGCGGTCGCATGAGAGGTTGCCGTGGGAGCACCGTGCGTGTGGGAGTGGGAGAGCAGAGGAGAGGAGCCGGGCCTTGGGAGCCGCAGAGGAAGGAGGTCTGCTGATGGTACGAGAGACACAGAATTACCCGCTCGCTGTCCGGTGGATTGTTGGAACGGATATCTTTGCTGACAGCCAAACACACATGCGTGGGCGGGCAAAAACTCGCACGCACACACACACCCGCAAACAGTACACACCTTCAGCTCATATTATGGCCAGACAGGAAGCTAGATTGTTTTCATGCAGATGGATTTTATCCACTGGAATATAATGCATAATGCATTTGACATGCAGAGGTGACATGAAATAAATTAAGCAAAAATAACAAAAAAAAAAAACAATTTCTGTCATTGTCACAGGTATCTGCATATGTACTAGATTTAAGTCAAATGGCAAGAAAATTGTTTAGCCAAGCTACTTCAATTCAAATTCTCAGATTTACGACGGCAGGAATCACAGAGCCCGCAAAACTGATGTAAAATTTTAAATTATTAATATGCTGGAGGACACCGGAATGCTAACTTTCTGCAGGTAACGGTCTGCTTAAGGAGGGCGAAGAGGGGAATCGCATGGACAGGCGGGAGCCACCAAATTGGCCTGTGTGCGATGGTCTGGGGCGCCGTCAAAACGGTGTGGCTCATGCCTCGCTAATGATGTCCCCGAGTACTGCCTCCGGGCGGAGAGTGTTGTCTGATATCCGCGCATCCTCAACATCACACTTTCCCGGGTCCCCCTGTGACCGTGGGACAGGCTTCAGGCTATTTTCGCAAGCCTGGTCATCCGGAGTGCAATTATAGTCACCACCCACTGAAAGGTATCCTCTAAGGAGGCCCTGTGCTGCTCTTAGCTGTGATCTGGGCCTGGCACTAGGCAGCCATCGCTCCACTCGCTGGGCAGGAGGTGCACGCCGTACCGAGTCGCCTGCACAGTCCCTGTTCGGAACTGGAAAGCCAGCTTGGCCTAGTGGCGGAGTGGAAGTGGGGATCCCTGGCACGGACGGCGAGGGCAGGAGCGTGGCCCATTGCGTGGGCATGTGCTCCCACCCCCCCACATGCCTCATGCCACTTTTTAAGGCTGACAGACTGGAGCCAGTGGACTGGGGGGCAGGGGCGTTTAAAAAGCTAGCCGGTCGACGTGACACCCGCCGCAAGTTCCAATGGTGATGATCAGCCGGGCCTGGGCTCTGCAGGGGGCGGGACTTCAGGTCACCTGACGGCACAGCGAGCATCATCACCCGGTCCCCAGCGTCTGGCACCTCTTCAGCTTTATTACCCTATTTCCTGTGTGGATATGGTCACCCTGTCATTCGTGGAGATCCGTTCCTGTACAGCCCGGAAGTCAATGTGGGCCAAGCTGGGCCAGAACCGCCTCGTCGACTCTGATTAGACGCATCAGCCACATCAGCTGGGAAACATCGCCGCCCCTTGGGATTTGTCTGTGTGTACTTGTGGAATGATGAATCCGATTAAGCTGCGATGGTTTCTTCCTGAAAGTTGAAAAACCCAACTTGTGTTGGGGGGGCAACATGACCCTATGTGGCCACTGCAGGCTGAGGGTGAAGCCTTCAGACCTCTTTTCTCGTGTTCACCAGACGGAGGGTCTGTGCCGTATGGCGGTGGAGAGCAGGTCCCTGAGCCTCATCCACGTCGCAATGTGCTCCTGTTACCTTGTTTTTTGTCAGGAAAGTTAGCGACCGCCACCCCCGCCTACTGGCACATTCCCCATGCACGCCGGCGGCTCTGCATTATGCCAGGCCGCGTCGCGGCGAGGAACAATGGAGCTCCGTTAATGGCACAATTAAAATTCTGAAGAAAATGGGACCCTTTATACGCACCCTAAAAAAACGCAGCAAGCTGTCAGGACCTTTCACAATTCAATACGAATCTTTTCATCTGGAAACCAGCCTCTTCTTTGTAATTATGCTGCATTTATTTTGAACCCCCGCCCCCCCCCCCCCCCACTACAATTTTGCTCACACAGACACTCCAGTGTAGAAGGTTCTGCCTGTCTGCCTAAAGTCAACGTGGAGCACCTTAAAAATTCTTATTATCACATTCGGTTCTGCTAATAAGATTCTCGAAGCCTAAAAATAAAATCTCGACTGGGAATGGACAACTTCCATAACCGCCATAATACGTCATAACTGGGCAACTCCCTTAACCATTCCCAGCCTTTCCTCTTCCAAATTCCGGAATTTCCTTCCTCTGTCGCTCTGTTAGCCACGCACTTTGGCAGACTTTGTGGGCCTTTATCTTGTACGGCCTACAGGTATCGTAGAGATATTTATCATTTGAGATAAAACTCACCGTATGTCTTTACTAGAGGTCACATTCTACCGTTTATATTTTATTTATTGCCTCTTCTTTAAACCATCTGTTAAAAAGAGACATTCCACGCTAAATTAAGACGTTTGGGAATGTGCTGTCCACCGCAGACAAATCTGAAGTGCCCTTCTTCTCTAGCTCCGGTCTTTCATCCCCCATTCTCTCTCTCTCTCTCTCTCTCTCTCTCTGCTCGATAGATGATCAGTGGAAACCTTATTAAACTCAACAGTGTAGAATAAAGGCTTCAACTTGGCCAGAGCAAATGAGAAAGAAAAAGAAGTTTCAACCTGCTGGTGAAAAAAAGAAACCATGGAACCAGGTGAGGCACATTATCACCTTAGTGAGGCCAACTGAAACTGCCCCGTGACAGAGGCAGGTGTATAGATAAACAGCCCATTAGGGGCAATTCATTCCTATCCATGCGGAACCAGAGACAAGGCCTGGAACAAGGCTACCAGCAGCAAGTTCCATGCTAATGACGTAAGTCAAGCTCCTCTCTGCATCCTGCCAAGAGCAGCTTCACTAGTTGGGGTTTTTCATTCCCGCTGCCTGCTGATGTGAAACGCAGAGGCAGCTCCTCGTCAGCCGCTCTCCTTCCGCATTTCAAATAACCTTTTCATTTATGGATGCGTCCACCAGCTAACAAACAAGGCGAATCATCTTGCTTAAATGCAATAAAAACCGCAATACCTCTCCTACCCCCCACGTTATCTTTTTTAGGTCTATCCGGCCATCCATTATCGATGACTCAACGTAGACAGAAAACGCTAGTCATTAAAGTTTTTTCTCATCCGTTTCGGAATAAGCTATGCTGAATGTATTAAAGATTGCTTGCAGTCCTCCATCACAGGTGGCTCCATCCTCTGTCAAATACACAAATTGCACACGGTTAATAATTCAAGTCCCTAGTCTGTCTGGAGGCCCTCTTGTTTACGTCCTATAGCTCCACTGTCAGCCCTTCTCAGTCCGCATCGTGGGTTACTCTGCTTTCAGATGGGTTCCTCTGTCTCCTCTTCCACTTATCCCTGTCCCCCTGGCTACAGGGACCAGTAGGTCACTCGATCCCACGCCCCTCGTTTGACTGCTTAAAGCATGGGCCAGGGGTTGGAATTGACCGCACCTCAGAATCTAAGGGCTGATTCGTTCCCTTACTGGGCTCATCAGTTTGCCAAGCAGGGTCCAGCTCACCAAGGACGTCCCCAGCAAACGTGTTCCACTTGCTGCCCTCACAGGGAAGTGTCTGCAAGTACACTACTGGCCATGAGTAAGACGCCTCCTTCTTGACTGAGAATTCTGCATATTTAATGTGTCACTGACCGCACTCTGATAGCAGATACCCAAGGAAAGGCACGGTTCCCACTGAAGCAGGGCTGGAATAGCACAGCTCTGATATATACCTACGAGAGCATTTCAAGTGCTTTTGGACTTCTAATGTCATGTGGGAACGTGCTGAACAGTTATCCCTCTCTGAGATATAAATCGGCCAGTATGCCCTCACCGAACGTATAAGGAATCGGCCTCGGTGCCAGAAATAGACGCTTGGAACCAAGGGTGGTAAAAATGGGTGTCACTGTGTGGCGGGTAACTTGCCGGCACACACATCATATCCCACGGCGCACTGGGCTCCTGGAGAGAATGGAGGGGATTATGGGTGTGGCAGTGATGGGCTGGCACGCCCCTAGCCATGATTACCTTTTACAGCAATATGGGGCTATCAGAATATGGCCATCGTGAATGGGTGTGTAGCTGGGCTCCGCTGATGAGGTTCTGAATCCTGTGTTCCTTAATGGCCTCCTCTCCTCTTCTTCGGAGGCCCCGGTGTGCTGTGCGAAGCCAGACAACGGCCCACAGAACCCATCGCTTCTCTCCACCCGTCCAAGGTCAACAAGCCGACACCAGCTGGAAAGTGATTCCTTTCTGCGCACGCTTCCTCTCCGCCGCAGCCGGCTCACAGATTTGCACAATCGATTCGTGCCACTGCTCTGTGTGTGAGCGGCGTAGCGGCAGCGCAGTGGCATCAGCGGGGGCCCCGCCCCGAAGGACCAGTAGGGTCGCCGGCAATCGTGTTATGTGGCCCTTCTCGGCTTAGTCCGATGTTTATAGCAATGTTCTACAATGTAATGAAATTAGACTGTAAGCGAGGTGTGCTGCCTGCTCTCTATATATCCCTTGGCGACTCCTTCAGGAACTTATTTGCTTCCTCCTGGTGGATTAATCCCTCAGCTTACGTGACAGATGGAGTGACTGCATGCAAGACTGTGGGTCCAGTGACGGACTGTCCTGGATCTACCCCAGACTCAGAGCAGAGGGGCAGTTATCGAGAGAGGACGGCTGGGTGGAAACAAGGCTGTTCCTGCGTGCAGGAGCCGCAGCCACCCACTGCAGAGGCGGGAGGCAGACAGACGGGAGGCAGCGCCTGCGCTGGGATGACACTGTCTCAGGCGGTATCCGCGGGAGAGCCAGGCGGGAGAGCGGGGAGCCAGCCGCGTGTGGGGCCTGTCTGATGGGAAGGTGGGTGACAGGCCACCCTGCACGCGACAGACGGGCCGTCGTTTCGGAGTCCGGACTGGGCAAAAGGAAAACTCAGAAAGGAGCAGAACGAGGCTGGAAGTATGATGGAAGGTCGGTAATGAGCTGATGCCAGGTAGTACGAGGAGTGAAATATTAAAGTTTCTAATTAAATGGGGAGACCTCTTCCTGTCCTGTCAAGGTTGTTTTGGCCATTATCCTGCCATTATCATGTGACGGCCGGTGACTCGGGCAATTATAAACCTCTCCCACTAACAACGGGTGAAAGAAAGTACACTTTGGGAAAAATCTTCATTAATGCAAAGGACATATTTCTGCTCATTGGCAAGGTCGGGAAACAATATACCTTTCTGCCACCATTACGAAAATGCATTTTACCTAATTATGGAAACATAATAATAATAATAACAAAATAATAATAATAATAATTATTATTATTATTATATAGATTTCTTCTTGACAATTTTCCCAAGATATTTGCATCTCCACCCTTATCAATGCTGAATGCATTCAAACATGTTTTAATAGTTCAGCAAGTAAAACAAAAGAAATTTATCTCTTGATTCCACATATAGAAGCAACAACATTGCCAAAGGCAGCATGCGGAGGAAAATAGAGAACATTACATGCAGGAAATATTACGAGTCCATTACTGGCAAATTAACAGGACTGAAAAAAGAAATTCTCTGGGACAAGAATGGCATGCTGACAAGTTTACTAGATGCATAATGAAAAACAGCCGCTAGTATTTGGAGGGATATCCAGGAAGCTCTCCTCGCATACCTGAAAATTACTCTTAAAGGGCTGAATATAAACATGCGTTGTTCGTGATACTCGTGCATGCATACATTTAAATTCTAAATATTTCCCTCTTTTGTCAGAATGTATTTACATCGGAATCTTCCCATATTGATGGCAATTGTAACTGCAGTGTCATTTCACATTATTTTTGTTTTATTGGCAAATTTTCCCCATGATAATTTGTATTCTCCGTCCTTATGCCTTTATTCTGGCAAATCATGCATTTTATGTAAACGAATGGGGGGCGGGGAGGGGGGGGGGGAGGATGTTGAAAAAGGTAGGGAGAAAAAAAAATGAGAACAGTTGCAGTACCCCCTCGGGGCCAATAGGTGACACTATGCCTCTTGGAGCAGCCAATCCAAGGCAACACATTTTTAGCATGGAGATGGGAAAAGAGCAGCTCTGTGCTTTTCTCTGCAGGTGAAGTCTGAAAGCGAAACCCAAATGACTGTCTATGTGGAGCAAATTTTTTTTACAGGCTTAAGGTAACAATCGGGAACAACAGACAAATAAACTCCACTGTCTTCCTTCTCTTTACTTTCACCTTCTTCTGCCTCTGGGACACTCCCTCCATCTCCATATCACGTCCTTCTCCCTGTACCCCCAGTAGCTCGCAGTGCACCCCCCAAACCCAATTAACAGTAACCATAATTTGGTGAATTCTGACCTTTTGGGAAAAAGAAAAGAAATAAAATCCACAGACATTGCAAGTGACTGTATTTAGATTTCAAAATGGGGAAAAATATAAATGGAAGTGTTACTGATTTGTGTGAAATGGAAGCGCCCAGGACATAATAGACAGAGGAGTCTGTCCAATGCATTAATTTAATAGTAATCTATTCCCACTAATTTATATTACAGCCAGAAGAAGGCTTACAATGGAGTGCTCATTCGTTCCGTTTAAAACTGAGTGTTATTATTCCACTTTATTTTCTGCACAGAATGGCGATTAAGGAAGCGACGATGGACTGTGAAAAATAATTGCAGCCAGCTCATCTCCCGCTGGCCGCTCAGGACCCAGAGGTGGCTGTTTCCTGCCTGCCAATACTGGCCACATTGATTTGTGGTTATTAGGGGTTAAAGGGTTAATAGCTGTGCCCCCCCCTATCCCGTCTCACATACATACAGTCCCTATTACCACCACCCCCCAGCTCAAGATGCAGCATCAGACCCTGAAGGGGTCACACTTTTTCAGCATGGATGCCTCCAGTACACAACAGCACGTCCCCCGCATGTCCTACACACCCTGTAAAGTCACTTTCGACATTTATTTGGCTACTGAATTCACACAGCACCCATCTCAGCTGAAAGGTATACGTGTTTATATATACCAGTGATTGCAATTTGCATGATTTGTATACATTTATTTATTGGTATCCATGATTGCAGTCAGCACTAATTACATTCCCCCAACATTACCGGTTCCTGCCATCAAAGCATAGATTCTGATTCCCGTGTTTACAGTAGCGGGGGGAGCTCAGCCCACACACTGCCCGGAAACGGGGCTCTGCCGTTGCCTCAGTGACGGGGCATCGCGCTTCTCCTAACTTATGTCTATGTTTCAGATGCACCGCACCGTATCGGAATGATGCAGTTGAGAAAATGAGTCGGTTTACAACGTGACCCGGGAGACGAGATGTAAGAGATGCTGAATTGCAGCGCTGTGGAATAGATAACCTGTACGATACAGGGCATCATGGGCCGGACGCAGGAAATGCAGGCTGAAACCAGCGTGCAGGAAAGGCAGATCCGCAGCGGCGCACATATCCGGGGAGGCAGAGTGCATGACATGCGGCAAATGTGGAATGCAAGAGGTTCCGGCTCGGAGGGTGCTGGAATGCGGTGCCCGGAGACCTCTGGTGTGATGCAGGCTGCGCCGAATCTGGGGCTGGGTGTAGCCTGAGGGGAGCGGTGGGGGGGCATCAGCTCCACGTGCCAGGCCAGCAACGGAGACAGGGCACCCGACAGGAAGCTGAGCCTAAACAGCAGGCGGGCAGCTGGGGAAACTTCAGCGGCGCCCCCTGGGGTGTGAGCATGATGTTGCACCATGTTAACCATCTCAGTACCGGCCTGACAGCATGCTTAGCTATATTGGCTGGCTAGGATATGTCATGGTCTGTATCAGCACACAATTTCTGTGTTTCAGTTGAGCTGCCCATCTATCTACATTTCACGGGCATGTTGCAAGTTATTTTGGAAAAAAATATGTATTTGAGCTCAAAATATCATTTATAAATCTTTAATTTCCCATAAACATTTTTTAAGTCTATTATATCTCGTCATAATTAATGCTTTTGCACAGTGAATTTAATAATGAAAGTAATGTAGATGGTAAGGTCATGATATTAATACTTTTTAATGGATTGCTTGGTTGGAAGCTAATCAGAAATTCCCGTGAAACCACTGGCTGTTTTTCAGCACTGCTCGGCTCCGCAAAGGGAGCGTCTCCACTCACTGCCGTCTCCTTGCCGTGTTCCCCTGCGGGGATCACAGCCAGCCACCGTCTTTTTGTTCTTCAGAGGATTCCACCTCCTGGCATCTTGGCCGGAGTGGCCGGGTTCCCGCCTGACTCGGATGATGGCAGGGTATGGTCAAACCTCGCTTAACAACCAGCTTAAGAGGCAGCGGCGGAAGTCTCACAGAAAGTGATGTCATTAGCTCAGTCAAGGGCCTGATTACGTCCCGGTCAAACATGATCAGTATTCGTTTTTTGGTTAATTAGCAAACACCGGGCACTGTGAAGAATTTGTCTAGAAGACAGTGAGAGGGGTTCACTTGGAAAGGGCCTTTTAGTGCGGTGAAAAACACGGCTGCATTTTGCTCAAATATTGTTGGTTTGAATAAGAAAAGGCAGAATTATTGTATGTAAAATGCTTGAATGGATGGACTTGAACTACTTCTGTCGCTGGTCAGTTCTTCTAAACCTGTTGAGGACCTTTCTCAACAGCAGAATTGCTCTTGAGACTCAAACCTACAACCTTCAGGTGAGAGGGGTAATGTTCATTCTGGCAGCCTGCAACTTCCTGGGGGAGTTACGGTGGTGATGTGTGTTATGAGACACATGACTCATCCCGTGCCTCTGCTGCCACTAGTGAAAAGCTAAGTATAGCTAACCCTCAGCTTTTCACCAGCAGCTAGTTCAAGATACAAACCAGTCAAGGACTCATGAATAACTCACTTAATCAGCAGCTTGTTGACGAAGAAGCAAATAATGGCTGTCATTTCCGAACATCCGGGTTCTGATAGATAACTGGTTTCATTCATATATTGGAATTCATATGTGAAATCCAAGATTCTAGTAACTTATGAACTAAAAATGATGTATTTATATATAAGTTATATATATGTTCTTAGTTTTTAAATTAATTTATTTCTCAAATGTTGTGTAGTATGAGGATAATTAAACCTCGGTTTTGTATTGAAGCTCAATTGTCATGTTAGAATCAGAATTCCAGAATGGAATCATTTTAGACAACAATTTGTTATTTATGTCAGTGCATAATTTTATCTATTTTTGGCATCTTTTTGTACTACTTTCATGTTTATATAATGCCCATCTGGATAACTAATCTGATAATAAATTAACTATTTAATCATCCAGTTTTACTTCTGCATGATTCAAAATTCTATGCCAGAATTATGCTGTGAGGGGTCACATACAGTGTATTGGATTTAATTTGATTATATAGTGATGAAATCAGCTGTAACAGAGAGAGTGGTGTGCATATTAACACATGGTGCAATGAGAATGGGCATTTGGGGCATTGAACACATGCGTCTCTGTTTGTGGACACTGTCTTCTCACGCTGACCCCCACCATGCCTGGCTCCGCCCACCCCAGAGACTCGTGTGCAGGTGTGTGAGAGCCGGTGCTGGAATCTGGCTGCTGCTCGGAGCCGCTGACCTGGCCGCAGGGCAGCACCGGGTCGGGTTTCACAGCCGCTTCGGTTGTTGGCGCTTTAGCTTAAATTAATTTCCGGCTGCTTAATGATTTGGAACCGCTGAGTCGAGGGCGGGGGGCCAATCGTTAGGGGGTTCATAACTCTGCTATTTCAAGTCCCTCCTTCAGTACAAACAGTAGGAATAACAAAAACGCGGACCTGTCCGTAACCAGGCCGAAGAGAGCTGCCACTGCATGTGCACCGGCTGACTTTTTTGGACGAGGAGCTCCTGAAGGTTACAGTGGAGAGCAGGTGCAGGAGAGCGGGGGGGTGGGTCCACAGCAGATATCTGGCAGGCCGGGCAAGCCATGAAATTATCCCGGTGACGAGCAACACCGCCCCACTCCCCTACGACCACCAAGGCCTCACGTGCGGAAATTGGCAGTCAAACCCCCCCCCCCCCACCAACCCTCGCCTTTTTTTTCAGGTCTGTTGCACACGGGGCGGAAAAGATTGTATTTATCACCTGTCAGCGTTTGGCAGCGCTGAGTTACGCGACGCAGGACAGCATAAAATTATCATACACAAGCATGAAATTACCAAACTGCCCGGGGACCCGACAACAAAATTATTTCGCTCTTTTACAGGGGGGGGGGGGCGGAAGGGGTGAGAGGGGAAGGAGGCTATTCAGGAATGGCACTGTTTGAGGTGGAGGTGGGCTGTTTTGGGCAGGGGAGTGACCACTCCGAGGACATTCATTCATTTCTGTGGAAAATGACACCTATTTGTGGGCAGAGGAGCCTCTCAGTGTGGCAGCTGTTGTTTCCTGTCTCTCCTTTACGGCAAGAGGCTGTTCTGCCGACAATGGGCGGCTTTCCCCCATTATCAGAATGGCCAGAAACATCCTTTGACCACTTTGACCTTGCTGTACACATACAGGAAGGTTGTGCGTTACATGCGTACAGGAAGTGCAGCCTGTAATGGCACGGGAGGAGGCAATAATAAAATGGATGTAGCTGAACTCGTTTATCAGGTGACCTGCTCATTACTGCGTGTTAACAGGTGGTCTCTCACAAGAGATGGTTTTTGCTTTAAGGAACATGGGGCAGCTGATCTAACGAGCAGGAGAGCAGGGCTTCTGTCTAGTCGCATACGAGAAGTTGTTCGTTGAAAATGTCTCACACTCCACTCGTGACCTGGGAACATCTTAAGTTAAGGTTGCAGCTTCTCTGGGCAGTCACAGGAGCCTGGGCGGCTTCTCCGGGCAGTCACAGGCGCCTGGGCAGCTTCTTCGGGCAGTCACAGGCGCTTGGGCAGATTATCTGGGCAGTCACAGGAGCCTGGGCGGCTTCTCCGGGCAGTCACAGGAGCCTGGGCGGCTTCTCCGGGCAGTCACAGGCGCCTGGGCAGCTTCTTCGGGCAGTCACAGGCG
>JAOYFF010000041.1:35142733-35160172 GCA_025773925.1 Cryptomyrus ogoouensis
GGGCGGCTTCTCCCGGCATTCACAGGCGCCTGGGCAGCTTCTTCAGGCAGTCACAGGCGCCTGGGCAGATTCTCTGGGCAGTCACAGGCACCTGGGCAGATTATCTGGGCAGTCACAGGCACCTGGGCAGGTTCTCCGGGCAGTCACAGGCACCTGGGCAGATTATCTGGGCAGTCACAGGCACCTGGGCAGATTATCTGGGCAGTCACAGGCGTCTGGGCAGCTTCTCCGGGCAGTCATGGGCACCTGGGCAGATTATCTGGGCAGTCACAGGCACCTGGACAGGTTCACCGGGCAGTCACAGGCGCCTGGGCAGATTATCCGGGCAGTCACAGGCGCCTGGGCAGCTTCTCTGGGCAGTCACAGGCGCCTGGGTGGCTTCTCTGGGCAGTCACAGGCGCCTGGGCAGATTATCCGGGCAGTCACAGACGCCTGGGCAGCTTCTCCGGGCAGTCACAGGCGCCTGGAGAGATTATCCGGGCAGTCACAGACGCCTGGGCAGCTTCTCCGGGCAGTCACAGGCGCCTGGGTGGCTTCTCTGGGCAGTCACAGGTGCCTGGGCAGATTATCCGGGCAGTCACAGGCGCCTGGGCGGCTTCTCTGGGCAGTCACAGGCATCCTTGAGCAAGATGCTGAACCTGAGGTGGCGAAATGCCCATATATAAAAACAGTTAATGGTCAAATGGTTGTTGTGCAATTCGCTTTGAGCAAAAAAACGTGTGCTAAGCAAAAATAAAACTACAGCCTGGGGGGATGTGTGTCCTGTGGGGGTGTGCAGCTTTATCCAGCTGTCCCATATATGACCAGGAGTCTGAAGAAAATGCTATCTAATCATCTCAGGTGAGATGAATGAGGCACAGGGGACTGTGTTAGACATGGATGTACTGAAGACAAGTGAGTGGTCACAAGCTAAGGGAGCATCAGGTGATTGGTCATCAAGCATATGTGTGTAATTAGTAGTTTTTTGTGATTTGTTAGAAATGAATGTATATGGTAAATGGATTGCATTTATATAATGCTTTTTCTACTCCTACGAGCACTCAAAGCACTTTACACTTTCTGCTTCACATTCACACACCGATGGCAGAGGCTGCCACACAAGGCACCAACCTACTCACCAGTGTCTTGCTCAAGGACACTTCAAGGGGGTCAGGAGGAACCAGGGCTCAAACCAGCAACCTTCAGGTTGCCGAACAGTAGCACTATCTCCTGTGCCTTCTGTCTAGTCGCATACAAGAAGAAGTTCGTTGAAAATGTCTCACGCTCCACTCATGACCTGAAAAGGTTGCAGCTTCTCTGGGCAGTCACAGGCACCTGGGCAGATTCTCCGGATTCTCTCTAATGTATATAGCATGTGTTTTATATATTTACATGTGTGAGCGTGTGTGTGTCTGTGTGTGTGTGTGTGTGTGTCCTTGTTTATGCATGAATCCTTCTTTGCAGCCTGAACGTTTTGATAACCACAGCGTAACATTACCAGAGCATCACGGGAGTATCGCCTAGGGATGGGGATGCATCTAGCTGAGCTTTGACGGCTTCTTTGCGTATGATCTGGATGGATGCCTTATTAATGCTGTCCAGGAGACACTGCAATCAGAGAGCAGCAGCTACACACAGGTCTAGGGGGGTAACGCAGCACATGGTGCCAGTTGCTGTGAGTAGGTATGGTATGACCCCTGACTGCATAAGCGAGTTGGTTTAAACAATGGCGGTTCAGCTATTTCTGTTAAATAGCTTTATTGTGTAAAATTTACTGCAAGGGTAAAATTCACGGTATATATCGCAGTGTAGAAATTAAGTAAGTTTATTAAGGTATAACCTTGATGATATTACTGCCGCCTTTGGGCTCTGGCGCCGTCGCTCAGCAGATTTCCCAGAGAGCAGAGCGAAAGCGTGGGCTCTCTCACGCAGGGGCACGCTACGCTTCCATCCTTCAGGAGAGACAGGGAGAAAACAGGGGGAGAGAGGGAGGCAGCAGGCGAGGGAGAGAGGGACAAAGAGAAGCGGGGGTGGGCGGGCGGGGGTGCGAGGCGTGAAGGTGCCGCCATCATTGGTGCACGGCGGCCGACCCGCCCGCCTGCCTGGTGCTCAGGTGGCTGAGCACTCGCCCCGGCCAGGCCTCATCAACGTGAAGGGCGATCTCATCTTTTCTGCATCTCTCCTCACTGTTGCTTGATTAATTGGGTTCCAAATATGTTGGCAGAATACTTAATGCACCCCCAACCCGGCCCCCCCGGCACCACCTCAGCCAGTCCTCTCTCTCATACACTTGTTTTATTCTTCAGCTTGCCTCTCTCCCTCTCGTCCCGCACTTTGGACTTCACCCGGGAAAATGAAGACAGACAGACATTGTGCAGGTATGTGTGTGCGTGTATATGTGGATGATAAAATTAATTATACCAGGAGGAAGGAAAACAAAATAACAAAATGTCTTTAATATGATGTGTAGACAGACAGCATACACCGCATGAAGAATGCAGTCTCCCAAGTCTGGAACAGAGAGCAGGAACAAAAGCCCATCAGAACTGGAATATTAAAAAAGCCACAATTAAAAAATAATAACAATAGTCTGCTGTATTACATGAGTAACGTCAAATCCTTCTACAGAAAATAATTGTTGTTCTAATAACTTTTTGAACTTATTTTTTCTTTTGTTTTTCTTCAGTGTGGATCTCAGGGGAGAGAAAAAAAACTGATGGCGGAAAGTGCCGGTAACATTGTGCTGTTTTTAATAAATACTTTTCCCGGGAGATGTTTAAAAAGCGGCGTCAAGGTTGTTGATACTGACAGTGCCACTTAATTATCAAAACAGGCCTCAGCCTCCAAGTTTTTTTATACATGTTGTTTTCATTAGTTTTATACATGTTTTCATTAGTTTTCACTGGTTTTTCAGCTGTGCCGGGGCTCTAAGTATCCCCGGCTGGAATTTTTTGTTTTGCCATACTCACTGTGTTTGTTAAAGGTGCCCGAGTGTTCATCCCGTTTAATCTGGAGATAAGACAAGATGATGTAATAAGGTATGTTGGTGTCCTTCCTGAAGGTGGGATGGTGAGCTTGGGAGAGTCTTCTTTGGCAAACTGGGATGCCTGCTTGGGTTGGGGTGTGTTTTGGAGTGGAGGCATCACAAGTGGGGTGGGGGGGGGACAGCAACGTCGGCCTTGATTTAATTTACAAAGTTCACGCTGCAGCGAGGCGTCCCTTTTATCCAACACTAAATTGTTTTTTGACAGAACCCTTGAAGCAATTTCTCCCCCTGCCATTTGATTTACATATGATCTTTAAACACTGGCGAGCTTCTAATAGCCACGCGGTTATCATTCAAATCACTCTCCTCTGGTACCATGTGCTGGGATAGGTCATTCTGCAGCCGGGCTCCAGGGACAGGAGGCGGGGGGGGAGGTTGCTGGGGGGAGAGAGAGGGAGAGAGAGAGAGAAGGGGGTTGAACCGCATGTGGAAAAAAAAAAGAGAATGTATAACTAATGAAATAAATTGATTAAGGGGCAAAATCAATTGCTTTACTGCTCGCAATGAAGATCTAGTGCTTAATTTAGCATGGAACGGCAAGGAGAGGCATTAACTGTGAACGATTCGAAATCTAATTGGTGCTAAAAGGAGTACAGTAATGAACCTTCATTTAAGGCCCATTCCTGTTTAGTCCCAGACTTCTCCTTTTTTCTTTTCTTCACAGAGTTGAGCTTCATCTTCGGTTTGGATATATGTGTTTTGAATAGGGTGTGAATGGGGGTGACAGTGGGCAGAGGGCTAATAAACAGAGGATGGGGCCGATTCAGTTGTGGTGACCAGGTTATATGTAGGATAATGGCATAAGTCTCCTGCATACAGTGATAGAGAGATTCCATGTGGACAGCTGGCGGGTTTCTATGAACGTGATCGAGGCTGGCAGCATTAAACATGATCCTCGGGAGTCTCCGTGGCACCGCAGGAAAGTGGGCGGGTCAGATGGACGAGCATGTCACGTCCTCTGCTCTCTGGGACGACCCCTGCGTGGAGCAGGGCATGAGGTAAGCGAGGGAGAGATGAAGAGTAAACAGCAGCGCAGTGCGTCGCAAACGGTCTCGACATGCTGGTTTGTCACATCACTCTGTGTTCCTCCTGCCGCAAATGGCCTGCTGGGGAATTTTCTACGTTTTCTTTTTAAAGTCACACTGGGAAATGGCTGAGAAAAGGTTAAATAAAGTTTAGGCCAATTACAGAGCTTGAAGTAGTCCATGGGTCCTTTTGCATTTCCACAATTATGGGTGATATTTAGGGCGATGGTGACCATCTGAAAACCTTTCCGATCAAAAAGGAAAAAAAAGCCTTGAGAATTTGGTGACAAATGACATTCTCCTCCTGCTGTGTGGTCTGCTAATGCAAAGTGTGGTTTTGACATTAAAAAGAAAAAAATCTCTTGAAAGGCATTACAAAGTGATCGGCTTTTTGCAGCTAATCGGGGCTTAGCAGGGCCGGCCATTTCCATGCTGGCCAGAGTTTGGCTGGACTCAGATAACGGGATCCTGGCTCCGTGAAGCGCTTGCGATCTCCCCGTATTCCGCTTATGGAAGTACAGAGTGGAAAAGTACCTTAGTGAAGCAAACAAGATAAACAAATGGAAGTGGGGGATCTGAAGGACACCCACACTGACACACCAATACTGAGCACACAAAGGGATACACCGACACCCACACTGACACATCAACACAGAGCACACCCAGGGATACACTGACACCCACACTGACACACCAACACTGAGCACACACAGGGATACACTGACACCCACACTGACACACCAACACTGAGCACACCCAGGGATACACCAACATACAGTGTCACAGATCTTTGTGGGGACCTTAAAAATGGTCCCGGCAATGTAATATAAACCTAATCCACACACACACGTTCATTGCGATACTATAAAAGATGCTAAGGAAGCTTTTATGACCATAGAAAGTCAGGACCTAGGTTATGCTTCTCAATTGGACAGTGACATAGTGTCCCCCTCACTGCTCTGGGATCCACACAGACCACAGGATGGGCTAACCTGTTGGCCACACCAACACCTCTCCCAGCAGCAACCCAGCTTTACCAGTTGGACTTCCATCCAAGTACTGGCCACTAGATAAATTATGTGGTCTGAACCGCAGGTGATATTGCTGCTATATGTGGGTAGTACCCACCATCGGTCAGCACAGCTAACCTAAAAGATAGCTTCGATAGCCGATAGTCCAAGATTTACTTTCATAATGCTAAACCAATAACCCACTAAAAAATTTAGTGGAAGCTAATGATAACTGTTAACCGCTAACTTTTATTATATGAATTTAGCTTTGGTTTAGTTATGGGCTCTGAAACCCTTGAAGACATACCTAGCAATTTAGTTCCACAGGGATGGAGTGATTACCTGGGGATATTTAGGACTTATGCAGTTGGGGATCACTGGATTCTGTAGTGTCTGGAATAAATTTTCTTTCAATGATATTCTGTTTACTAGACATAAGCATTTTTGTAGAGGAGTCCTGTTCCGCGACTGTTTTATGCTGATATTTTGCCCACAGTGAAGCCACTTGGGGATTACAAACATGGCACAGCTTTTTATTGGTCTATAGCTCTGTCAATTAGAATCCGGAAAACAAAGGAAAATGACTGAGGTCCAAAGCTGGATATCTTGTCGCATTTAAGGTAGTCTAGGCTGAATGTAAGTGAATGAACATAAGGTCTATTTAAACTACGGTACCTGAAATTAGTTGGACATCAGTTAGCCTCACTGGTTGTCTTTATCAGGGCTACCATCTTTGGTCAGTTGGCTGGTGTGAGATTTTCAATTCGAGACAAGTCTGCACACACATGCACATTCATTTATATGTACGTTAAGTTCTATTACATTGTAAGTAGTCTGTAAGGTTTGCAAACTACCCCAACACGTTTGATGTAGCTAATTTTAGGTTTATAATGGAATAGCATAGATTTGGCGTAAGATTTCTTACATGAGTGTGAGAGTCACGGCAGATGTGTGACAGTTGGCAACACTGGTATTTGGCCTGGAGGAGAACTTGGAAGAAACACACATGACACCGTAAGAACATGCAAACCTCAGTCACAGTGAGGGTGGGATTTGAACCCACAGCCATTGTGCAACCTGTTTTCTGAGCAAAAATTGTACATGGTACTCTTAAGCACATATGTCCCGTCCATAGCCTCTGTTCTGGCTGGGATTTGATAGTTAACACCAAGGGCCTAGGTTTGGTTTCAACATCAGTCGGGACTAAATCTGCTCCAAACATATCCCTACAGTCCTTGGCGTATACCCTTACATTGCATTTACAATACAATTTCTAAATCTGAAATACCCAGAAACTGACTTGCTAGGCTACTATTAAAACAGCTAACTGTACATCTGTAGGTACTCCATGATTAGTTATGGCTACAGAAACTTTATGTGGCTCATTTCTTTCTACATTAAGAAAGTAAAAGCCCTCTCCTGGGTTTCTATTTATAATCCACACTGATTCGGCCCCTTCGTCCTCGATCAACCTCCTCCTTTGCCGGAAAGCAGTCCTGAACCTCCTCCAAATGGCTGGGACGGGACGGGATGGAGGCGGAGATGCCCCATGGCACTAACGAGGCATCGGAGATGTCTGGGCTGGGAAAGGCCCTGCACCGGCGCCCCCCAGCACCCACGGCAGCTCGCACGCGCAAAGGTACCCGCTGACAGTTCATTACGGGAACTCAACCTGTCAGCGCTACGCCAAGAGGTCCGTCTGCCCGGCGCGCCGCCGCGCCATTCCGCTTTCGGACGTAAACATCATCCATCATCGTCTGCTCCAGCAGATAATGGTTACCGACGTGCGGGCCGGCGTCAGCGTGGGAGAGCCACCGAGAATCGCCGGAGTGCACACACCGCGGCACACTTTAATTAACAGGGACATGTGACTGTAATTACATCATACTCGTTTGTGCCACATTACGTCTCCGTTCTGCAGCTGCCTTGAGTCGTTATTCCTTCAAAAATCCCAGAATCCTAACCGGAGCAGCAAAGAGGCATTTTCCTAATGAGTGGAAGCTGCAGTTCACAGTGTTATTGCCGGGGTCCACTGGTCAGCCGTTAAGGATGCTCATAGCATTCACTGCCGACTTTGGGAACAACCTAATTATCAAAACGATGCAGAATGGGGGGAATTCCCTGTTTATGGCAGTAAAGGCCCGTCTAGGTCTCATGGGTGCAGTCCTGACCCGGTCCTACATGGCCTTGGTACGTAAAAAACCCAGTAAACCAGGTAAAAACCAAGCGGTGAAGCTGGAAGTGGCTTCAGAGGCCGTGCAGACGTGTGCAGCAGTCAGGCTGGAGTCTCCCCTCCTGCAGAAAGGGGGCGTATGTCTGTCACACATTCCCCTACATACTATTAATGGCGGCACTGTGCCATTGCGATGGGGTGGCTGATGTCTGTGTGTGGGGGTGTGGGGGGGGGGCAGGAGCCAACAGCGGTGGCATCATTAGGCGAACTAACGACTGGAAGCCCCCAGAATGAGCGGGTGAGGAGCAGTGTTCCTGCTAGACAGCCGCATAGTGTCACTACCCCCACTCCCTCCCTCCCGGTTACAAGAAAGGACAGTGACAGCCTTGGCAGAGGAGAAACATAGCCCTCTGCAACCCACGCCCCCCTCCCCCAAAGCCCACCACCCCGTGTGACAGCCAGGGCCGCACATGCCAAAGCCACCTGGATCACATGCACAGACGTGAAGTCACTTCTGGGAACTGCCTGTAAACACGGGCTTGTTCTTAATTTTACCCCACAGTGGAACCCTGAAGCACTAAAACCATGCGTTTCGCATTGGGGAGCTTTTTAACACTCTTATGGAAAGGAGGAGGGTCCCTCAGCTCTGTTCTCTGCCTTTTTGTATTCTATGTTTACATTGCGTGAACATGCTTAGCTTGTTGGTACAGTTAAAGACGAGTGTGAAAAAGCTGTTTTCGTTCCTGGTTTCCCCGTAATTCCTTGTATGGAATATTAAATGGCAGTTTCTCAAGAGTGTCTGGGTAGCAGCACATGAATGAATAACGATGCAAACATGTGTACATTTTTCATCAGTGACTTGCTGTCCTACATGTGCAGGGGGCAGACACTCCTCAGGTGTGACCCCCCCATAAAGAATGGCTCTGTGGCTTGGCAGACACTCCTCGTGGGAGGCAAACGCCATTCTGACCGGAGGTGACCTGGTTTCAGGGTGCTGGGGGGGGGGGGGACTCACCCCTAATCTCAAAATGACGAGCTAACAAGCGACAGATAACGTGGCACTAAAGTCAAACGAGGAAATGAAATAGCCATTGATTTTCCCCTCCCCCTCCATCGCTGTACACCTCCTTTTACAAGACAGGTTTTACCGTGTCACAGTAAAATCCACAGAGGGCCACTGAGCCCCGCAGCTGGAGAGGGTCCTGTAGAGTCACATGAATGAACTAAAAGCCCCAGGCTGCATTAAAAGGCTATTCTGTTGCCCCCCACTGCCCCCCCGCCTCCCTGGCCCCCCCACCACCATCCAGGCATTACGAGCCGAACCCCAGACTGCACATAGGTGTTAATCCATGTTTGGGACGACATTGACACTGGCTCTGTGAGACCAAACTGAGACCAAGGCTCCTGTTATGCTTCTAACTCGTATAATTAGCCCAGATACCGAGTGCTACTTTATTTTCAGGAGAAACAATAAAGTATCAGGATTTAAACTTGAGGAGTGAAGAACATCTCATTACTATGGAATGAAATTAAAAAAAAAGAAAATAACCCAATGGCCATTTTCTGTTATTATCTGGTCTAAAAGAAACTGCTGCTTCAGCAGCCTTATAGTTCTGAACAATATTTCACAGTTTAGCGACCATAAATACCGTCTTAGAAATATATTCACAGTAAAAGAAACAATAAAGATAATCCTGTCACCATAAAAAAACGGTATTATTACGGCAGATAACTCAATAATAAGAAGTAGATTAGGGAGATAAAAAATGGAGATGAAGACCCAGTGACAAAGAGATGAAGGCAGTGGTGGGACCGGAGTGAAGGGTAGAGATGGGGAATCTGCAGGCTGTGCAGTGCAGCAATGTGCAGGCTATGCAGTGCAGGAATGTGCAGTGCAGGAATGTGCAGTGCAGGAATGTGCAGTGCGGGAGCAGGAGGCGACAAGGTCTTTCGCTTATGTGGATTCAGGCTAAGCAGAGAATGGAGGCACCTTTGAGGACCTCCAATGGATTACTTTTCCTTTCTACTAAAAAAACTACTTTTATTCCATCCATCCATCCATCCATCCATCCATCCATCCCAGGAGCCTTCCCAGGAAGCACAGAGAATGAGGAAAGGGACACCTGGAAGGAATGGCCTTCATTGTATCATCAAGAAATAAGAGTTTGTTTTCTCTCATTTCGAAAAGGTGTAAAGATGTTTCAGTGATTGTGTTTTACTGTTTAAATGGGAGTTAAGCTTAATTTTTGGCTCTAGGACAGAATCTCCTGCAGCCTGGTATGTATGCATGGGCTGAGGCTGCTTTTAGACCACAAACATTCTTGGAACCAAGGGGAAAGGCTACATTAGTTCAGTTAAGGAAATAATCAGTTCAGTCGAGGGTTTAAGTGCTTTTATAGCTTGCATGAACACAGGTTTGCCCCTTGATGCAGGGAAATAAGATTATAATTTTCCCAGCAGCTCTTTGACATGCAGGATCTACAGGTCCCTCATACCCCTCCACCGGAGAACCTGACATTTACTGCCACTGCCTTTATTTATCTGTACTAAAGCGTTCCTGCTATAGCACAGGTGTGGGAATTCATAGACCGGTGAGGCGGAGCACAGCTTTTAGCCGAGGGTTTCTTTGGGTGTTCAGCGAGCCGCGTGCTTTTCTCAGTCCTGCAGGAGACATGTCGGAGTATTTTTACTCAGAGGAAAAGAACATTTTAGCCGCCTCGAACTTTAAGTTCTTTATCTTAGATAAAATCGACAAGATCACTCTGACACAAAGGTGAGACTTACATGCCTCCAGTTTTTCCTTTTTTTGAAAATCACAGGATCTGTGTGGTGTCGCTCTTTATGTCCATTCAGAGTTTGATATATTTATTAATGGAACCATCTTAACTGCATTTGCTCAGAATGATCTCAGCTGTTTTTAAACCTCAAATCTTCTCACCTCCACTGACTGGACACCTCAGTCTAACATCAGGTTTTTGCTGACAGAAGTTTCAAGCAATTACTAATTGTTAATGAAGCAATTGAGTAATTTAATTAAAAAATCTTTAAACAGCTTGTAACACTTTTAGCTGGTGATGCATTTCTGATGCGTCTATGGGTGCACACATGTTCTAGTGCATGTATATACAGTTATGTCTCTGTGCGTATCCGGCTGGATAACTGCTGACATGGGTCCTGGGTTACTGGGGCAGCTTCCTGCATGTGAATAAGCTCATTGATCCGTCAGCAGATCAATGCTGTATTTATAACACAAGGGAACGACGACTCAATGCATACATAATGTGGGGGGGTTCCATTAGGAAACTGCCCCTTCTGTTCCAATCCTGTAATCAGACAGAAAAATGCCGGAATTCGGCTGGCCCGTTTTGCATTTGGCATCAGTTCTAACCGAAACGTTGTCGTACACCGTAAGCCTGCTTCATCTTCTTAAAAAAAGAAATTTAAGAACATCAGCACAGTATTAAGCAGCAGAATGTCAAACTGTCACATTGAAGCATCTTTGTTTAGTAGACACTTTTCATGTTTGTTTCCTGTTTATCCGTCATTCTCATACTTATGCCGTACACAGGTGCGCTAAGCGCGTACAGACACGCGCACGGGAGCGCACGGAGGCGTTCAAGTATTCAAGTGCGTGTTCACACACACACACACACACACACACACGCACACGCACACTGTGAGTCAGCCCCTGGCCGTGACACACGGTCTCCGGCGCGTCCGCTTCTGACGCCTACAGACTCCCGCTGAAAGCAGACAGCCTTCAATTAGCATTTTAATTATTTGCTATTTTATTTGTTTCTCTCATCTTCTTTGTCTGAAGTAGGGGACTGGTGATTGTTTTGAGTTTTCACCCAATTTACTTTTGTCTTTTTTCAGAGAAACAATAAGGAAAAATAATTTTACTTTACATTTTTTTTTTTAATTTGGTTTTCTGGAAGCCGAAAAACTAATGTATTCATTAATTTCACTATGCATGAATTCATATTTGAATACCTAATTCCGCAACATATATCTAAATTAACCTATTGCAATAAATATGTGAAATTTTAAGCCTATGTGAATATAAACTAAAATAACAGAAAAATGCTACTATTAAATATTGGCATGTGTCTCGTTAATTGTAATTACTTTTTTATATTGGCGTTTGAGATCAGATTGATTCTTATATTTTCTGGTAAGAAAGGATTTTCATTTACATTGTTTCTTGAATCGTCAGCAAGGTCTGGAGAGACAGTACCTCAGACACTAAAACACAGACCAGTAAACGCAGGTCGCACATAGCCTATTTCCTGCCGCGCTCCCTCTATCGCTTTCCCGGCTTTTCCGCCTTCTTTTCGAACAAGCCGTTACACGGACTGGCAGCGACGTCAGCCGCTAAACGTGCATGCCAGCTGGCTCCGGCCATGGCCAGTTACATTTTTTTAAAATATGTAATAAATACGCACACCTTGAGGAAAGGAGGTGAAAGCGAGGGGCAGGCACTCACAGATTCATTAAAAGTGGCTCCCGAGGAGCAATAAAAAATCAATTTATTTGGGCAGAGCGGCTGAGCATGAGCAAGCAGAGCGGAGAGGTGAGAGAGGGAGAGAAATAGGGGGGCACACAGGGAGAGAGGAGGAAGGAGACAGAGGAGGAGAGAGGGACTGAAGAGGAGCGTGATAGAGGAGATAAATGAAATTCCTTCTGCACTTTTAATCAGAAAGAACTTTTAAAATAACATCTAAACCTCATTTTTTGCATCTGAAAAACCATGAAAATTTGGATATCTTGAAGATGAAGGGAGACACTGCCGGTCTGGCAACCCCACGGTACATAACGCACATCACAAACATAGAAACAAACAGCAAGTAACATCTACATATACACATATATGCCGTATATGTATGAATGTGTATAATTTTTATATATATTATGGATTGGTTCCCACCTGGGCCCTTTGTTCCCGGGATAGGCTCCGGGCCCCCCTGTGACCCCAGTGGGGATTGAGCGGTCATGATAATGGATGGATGGACGCAACCAAAAGTCAAGTGTGGGGGTGGATAACCACAGTACTCCAGCCGTGGGTTCAGTGTGACCATCTTCATGGTGGGGGAGAAAAGGGCCATTCACAGCCTCCTGTACAATTATGTTTTTTCTTAAGGGGACTGTCACGTGGCCGAGAGGACATGTCTGCAGCCTAACATGTTAATGGCAGGGTGATGGTGTGCTGGTGAGAATCACAGGCTTTGCAGCAGGGAAACAGCGTCTTGCTGCGGCTCCTCCGCGCACGGTGACCTTTCATCCCATGGGGGGGTGCAGCCCCCACTCACTATCTGCTGAGCGTGCTTAGTAGCCACGGCGGGGGGGGCACACTTCTTCGATAGACCTCACCTTCCATGTCCTTAAAATGTACACAGAAGAAATAAATGCCCCCCCCCCCACCCGAATCTGGCAGACTAATTATGGACCGGTGTCCCGTGCAGGCCCCATTCATCCCAGGATGGGACTGGAACCCTGACTGTTAACAGATAGAATGCGGATGAAACCAGGAGCCTCGACACTTTCAGAATGATCATGTTGGGCTGTAAAACTAAAAGATGTGTAAGGGGGTGTTTTTTCATACTACTTTTCAGTTTGAAATCCCCTAATTAAAAAAAGTGAGGACATCTTTCACTAAAAGCTCATGTCTATCTCATGTCTATTTAGTGCGTGTTATTTGACACGGAAAAAGGCGAGCCGTTGCATTAGTATTGATGAGAAACACTGACCACCCAATTCTCGGCTTGTATATGGTGCATAGATGTCAGGATGAAGATCTTTAAAAGACAGCTGTGCTTTAATGTAAACCAGGCTTGCTAATAGTGTTCTCCTAACCCTGCACGATCATTCTGACTGCCACACCTCTATCTCCCTTTTGGTATTTCTCCTTAAGAATGACAATGGACACAACTCTCTTTGAGTCTCTGTGTTAAGTGCTGTCCCAAAGAGAGGGGGTGGTGACTTAACCCAACAAAATAATGCACGCAGCACAGCTTTACAATTACATCATTACACAAGACACACACTTATCACACTCAACAAGATCAACAAACTCCAGGAAACCCGTATCATCCACACACCATTGCACAACAGTGACTTGTTACTGCTGGTTGATACATTAGACTCAGGGTGCTCTATCATGGTTTTTTTTAATCTGTTTCAGATGTCCATTTTCTTTGCTAAAAGCTAGATAAACTAAGCTGGCTAACTGCTTGAAATACTTTGGGGGAGTTGCCTTCTTAGAGTTGACCACTCTGTATTAGTTAGCTTGGGGTCATCCAGACCAATCAAGTGAATTTGTGAGGATTTGAAAATGTAGGCTAGAATGTGAAGCAAATTATTCTAGTTGAATTATGTATAGTGTACAGTGGTATGTACAGTGGTACCTCAGTACTTGAACTCATTAGAACTTGAATTTCTTAAAAGTCGAACCAACCAGTTTGAAAAAAAAAATGACCTAGAACTCGATCTGAATCTCCGAAGTCAAACCGTGAACGCCGACCTAAAATAACTTGTACCCGCGGGGAAATGAGTCACGCAGCACGTCTCTCAGCGGAAACAAAGGGTAACGCTTCAGTCTCAGCTTCGCATTTACTGTGATAGCATTGTGCATGTTTACACTATAGCTGAATACATGTATTTAGTCAGTAAAAATACATTTAGATAGTAACAGTAATTATTATATAATAAAATACATTTCAAAATAAAGATTTATTATTAATTATTTTAATATCATTAATAATAAACCATTAATACATTTAAGTATAATAATATTGTTGTGCCGAGCGGGGACGGAGACAAAGGCGCAGACGTCAGGGTATCGGGGAATACGGGGTTTAATGACAGGTAAGGCAGGCAAAACGCAGACGGACAATACAGTGACCAGACTGGGGAAACAAACTGAAATGCGGACTAAATACAGAAGACTATAATGACAACACCCAGAAACAGCTGATCACACGGGGTTTCCACACGTGGTTAACGAGGGGGCGTGGCACACGGAAGGAGCAGACGATCGGGTCAGGACACATTGTTTTTTATTTTTTTTACTTTACACGTTGTTTGGATGCATTTGTTTTCTTACTTTACAAATGACTGTTTTGATAAATGTACAATATGTGCTCTTCTTGTTTTATCCTGTTCATTTTATGTTAAAATGCTAAAAAAAGAACATATTTAGGTGTATTTTTTGGGGCTGGGAACCAATTAATTGGTTTTCCATGATTTCTTTTTGGGAAAAATTCGATCAGAACTCGAACTTTTTAGGATTCGAGCCCCAGTTCTGAACGGATTAATTTCGAGTTCTGAGGTACCACTGTATTAGATTTTAAAATGAAAAACAAAGGTCCCTCTGTGGGGGTGACACCCCCCCCCCCTTGTGGTGCCAGGCCTGTATGTACCTGCTGTCTGATAATTATATGGTGACTTTGACTGAATGAAATTTCATCTTGTCACTGAAGTCACCTTGTAGACTTCAGTTTGGCCATTGAGGTCATCATTTAGATTAATGTTTACCCGCTGGTGGCTGGTTGGTGAACTTAACTATAAATGAAACACACAAGCATAAACATTTTAGTAAAACTGAAATGGTGTGTATGAAGGTGGGATTTTGGCAGAATGGCTGAGGGCTGTCTTGGAGCAGTAGATGGCGTGATGCCGGTACTCAGACATGGCAGGTTTACAGCCCGGGGAAGCAGGGCCTGGGCTCAGCCTTTTCTCAGATGAGACTGAAACGTGTGAATTGTGTCATAAATAAATAAAGAGCAAGTGAGTAGCGGCGTTAGTGACTTTGTGTGCGAATGCTAAGTGAATGCAGTTTGGCTAAATAATGTAATAATCCAGCGGGAGGTAATGTACTTTGTGCACGGAGCTGCTCCCGGGGGTGTCAGCATATAAATAAAAATAATATGACAGGCAGTGCCCCCCCCCACACACACATACATTCAGAGCATGCTTGACCTTCTGCATCCTCTGTGCCAGCGTTTTTTCCCCTCTCTGTCCCTGTGAAACAGCAACTGGACAGCGACCTTTCCGTTCATCTCCATTATCATTCTGAGGGCAGGACACATCGAACCGCACAAGACAGGGAACTTTCTAGAGCAAGTGAGTGATCTGCGCAGGGATGCGTTATTAAATTATTCTTGGTGGTGGGTTACCTAATACATATTATGTACTGATATCTAATAAGGTATTTGCTTGACATAAAACCATAAAAATACAGATCCATCCAACCATCCATTTTCTATTCTCGCAGTGTCACAGGGGTCCAGAGCCCTGATCAAGGGCATATATGTGTTTATATGTGCTGGTATTTGTCACACACATGCAAGCATAGTATGTGTATACAGACATGGGTGGGGGGGGGGCAGGGTGGCTCAGTGGGCAGCCTCACACCTCTGGATCTGATTCCCCCCTCCCCCTACCTGGTGTGTACGCTCTTTGCATGTCCTCCTTGTACTCGGATCTTATCCCCTGGCTCAGAGGCACGTGGCTTATGTGAGTTGGTGTCTTGCCCTGGCCCCCAGCGTGTGCCCTGGGGGGGGCTAGAGTTCCCAGGCTTGTGCTCCCTTGCAGAGGTCCCTGGGCGCCTGTGACCCTCTACTGCACAGACAGTATATAATCCATCCATCCATCCTGCTTATCCTGGCTGAGGTCATGGGTTAGATATATGATAATCCACTCTATGTAATCAATACAAAACGCATATTGCGCTGAATTAGAATGATTTGTCATTTATCTTGATGGATGGCTGTGATTTATTTGTTCTTTACATACCTTTCTTACTTTGTTTAATTTTAAAGGAACTTTTCCAGAGAGATGTAAAGGTAAACCTCCTGGAAATTTGGCAGTCACCGTCAACAATGAACACAGGCAGGGTTACACAGAATGGCCTTGTGTGTGACTGACATGTTGGCTCATGGCTGCCAGCTCACAATGCACACGCTTTATTCTCACCCTGCAATGCAGAGAAAGTGCCAGTTAAACCACAATGAGAATAAAGGCAACACTGTGCTGCTAAACGCTAGCGCGCCTCTTTGGAATGAGCTTTTGAGCGTGTAGGGAAGGTGTGTGCGTCCCAGGGTGAGGTGAGAAGCCAGTTACACACCTATGAGCAGTTCACTGACAGCTGATTGGTTAACGGCAAATTACTGTTGACCTTTAGGAGGTGAGAATAGCATGATGGTGCTGCTTTGGACTGTTCCTGGCTATTAAAGTGAGTTTTTCATAAAATCCCCATCACATGCCCTTTGCTATTGTATCGCATGGATCTGTTTACCCTCTATATGCAACCTATTCACCTGAATAGTGTATTTTTAAGAGGCAATGAGGAGAACAAGCAGGACCCTCTGCAGGTTTGGGGTGGGTCTAGAACTCCAGGTAGCAGGAAGGAGCCAGTCCAGTGTCCCGGGTCGCCATGAGGTGCTGTACACTAAAGTCGATAAACATAAGCAACACAGGCAGCTCTGATACCAAGAAGCAGAAAAACCCACAATTATTCTCAAGTTTGCAGAGAAGAAAGAGAAGATAATACATATTACATCAGCATTTCAAATTCCACACAAAATTTTTTTTCACCACAAATTCCCTTTAATAATACATCTTGTTAAATTAAATTCAATTATGTATTTTTAATATCTTTGCTTCCACAGGCACAGAAACCATTCTGAATGGGGAGGGAGGAACGTGTTTACATTTTAAATGGTTTTTTGGAGAATGGCTGTTCGCTTTAAACTTTTTTTTATCAAGGTGGACAGGTGAGCTGTCAGGTGAAATGGACAAGAGCAGCACCCCCTCCCCCACACACAGGCACAGACACACACAGACAGACACAGACACACACAGACAGACACAGACACACATAGACACACACACACAGACACACACACACAGACACACACAGACACACAGACACACATACAGACACACACACACACATGCACAGGCACACATAGACACACACAGACACACACACACACAGACACACATAGACACACATACAGACACACACACACACACATGCACAGGCACAGACCGACACACACACACACAGACAGACACAGACACACACAGACAGACACAGACACACAGACACACATAGACACACACACACAGACACACACACACAGACACAGACACACAGACACACACAGACACACACACACACACACACACACACACAGACACACA
>JAOYFF010000041.1:35172117-35197336 GCA_025773925.1 Cryptomyrus ogoouensis
TTTTAGCAAATGGCTGCAATATAACAAAGAGTGAAAAATTGAAGGGGGTCTGAATACTTTCTGTACCCACTGTAGGTGCCTTAGTCTGCCATTGGTCACGATGGGGCCAGGCCCTGCCCAGTGACCCCTGCCATTGGGCAGCCAGTGTGAATAGTTCAGGTAAATGTCGACTGCTGTGCTTATCGAGAGGAAGGACTCTGGGTGACCTGTCAGCTTTTTAAGACCTTTAAAACTGCCTCCAAAGGGCAGCTGTAACCCAACTGATTTTTTATTAATATTGTCTGAATTTCAATAGGAATGGTACCTGATTCTGATTCTGAATGGTACCCTGATATTCCTGTATATCTGAGCTGAATGTTAGAACTGAAGAAGCACCTTCAAGCCTGGGTTCAGGTCAGCATCTGTCCTGCACACTGGCTTAGCAGCGCCCCCTGCCTGGGAACGGGGGGTGACTGGGCTGCCAGCGGGGGCTGAGTATGGGGATCCCATGGAGCTCCCTCTCTCTCTCTCTTTCTCTCTCTCTCTCTCTCTCTCTCTCTCTCACACACACACACACACACACACACACACACACAGGTTTGCAATTTCTTTGGGGGACTCTCATTCATTTCTATGGGGAAAACCCAAATCCCAACATGATGACCTTAACCCCTATCTAACCCTAACCTTAACCATGAGTAACCAAACAAAATACGAGACTTTTGGAATTTTTAGTTTTTTCATTGTAGTCACAGATCTTTGTGGGGACCTGAAAAATGGTCCCCACATGGTTTAAAAAACTGGTTTTTATTACTTTATGGGGAACATTTGGTCCCCACAATGTAATATGAGCGTAATCCACGCACACACACACACGCACACGCACAGACACACACACACACACACACACACACACAGACTAGATAAGAGGGGAGAGTTTCACTAAATCCTAGGTCACCAAGCCATTTAAAGTGGATTCATGTTCTTGTGAACACATAACTAGCCTTCAGATAGAGGAAGTCATGAAAATATGAGGTTTGAGGAAATGCTTGGTCCTGCAATGGGTCAGTATTTTATTAGAAGATGGGTTACTGTAGGATGGATAGGCCAGAATATACTAATGGCATCTTCTTGGATGACATTGACTCCTGCAGACCGCTTCGTTCCTGCGGTTACAGAATAGAGACCTCCTGCTTTTTGGTTTACTGCACCTGTTACTCTAGGGCTTGAAGATCATTGGCATGAGGGCCTAATTTTGATTGATTGCCTCAATCAGCTCCAGGATTCATGCAGCCCTGCAGTGTGGGGACCTGTTCCTGAGCTGACAGCTTCTGGCACTCTGACGCACGTGGGTGCCCGCTGGATATCGTCCCTTTGCCCCCTTACACCCCCACTGGACAGAAGCTTCCAGAATCACCCTCTCAGAGATCTCGGCCAGCCCCCGCCTCCATTATTCACGCTCGCTGGCCTCAGCTAGGTTATGATTACAATGATCTATTTATGAGGTAATCAGCAACTGGAAATTTCCCCTTGTAACAAGAAACGGAGAGTGAGCACGTGGAGCCGGGTGCTCGTGGGCGCTGGTGTGGATCGAGTCCCCTAACAGACTCGCTAACAGCAATTACGCCAATTAGGTCTTCAGACATATGCTGCTTAATTTCCCGGCTTAAATAGCCCGACGTACGGCGGCACATTCCTGATCCCTGTGTGTGTTTTTTCTAGTGCTTTGCGGGTTTAATCTTGCTGAGAGAGACGTTGCATCTGGGTGTGTCGGAGACTCGCTCTGCTCCTGTAACACCAGGGCACAGAAGGTCAGCAAACAGAGCTAGTAATGATGAATTTTAATTACTTTTCCTGTATGCTAAAAAAGCTCAAAGTAGAAAAAGAGACAAGTAAAGTAGTTGAGTGAATTTTAACAAGTGCTACAGGTGATAAAAGGTTAAAACTGATTTTAATAATTAGCTTCTCCTTGCAGAAAATGATTAGTAAACAGGGAGGATTTAATCTAGGTTAATTTTAAGAAAAAGTTGCATTGGGCTATGCAATCATCTACTGAATGATGCAGGTCCAGGTGCCTGGCAGTGTATCCTCTGCTTCTAGGCCATCACACAGCACACGCAATGGAAAACAGATATGACTGAATATGTATTTAAATCTGTGTTTGTCAGTTAAGTATATTTTACATTGTGGGGACCAACCTGTTATTTTGACCTTGTGGGACACTTTTTTCTCATTTTATCAAAATCTGTGACTCCAATCAAAAAACTTAAAATGCCAAGTCATGCATATTATTTGGCTACTTCTGGTTAAGGTTAGGGCTGGGTAGGGCGTAAGGGTGTTGTGATTGGGATTAGTGTTTTCAACATAGAAATGAATGGAAGGTCCCCATTTAGATAGGTATGCCAACGTGTGTCTGTATTTTAGAAGTTGGGAAAAGGGAGTTTATTGCAGGGTAAAGGCGGATTTTCATGGAGGGATGTGTGAAGAACATAAGGAAACCGTGGGTAGAGAGAGCTGAGCATCACCTGCTATTGCTTAAGACGCCTCCCACCACTAGGAGGTGCCCTTCCAGCTGGTGGGCCTTATATTGCTTCCAGCCCTCCATGGCGGAGAGGGAGCCTGATTCACTGCGCCCTGCTGGGCCATCCATCACAGTAAGTAATGGGCAGGGGCCCGTTGGGAAGCAGTGTGCCGTTGACCGTGCCGTTGACCCAGCCGGCGCCTCTCTTGCTGCCCTAACTGGGATGAATCCCTCCACTCGCTCAGGTAATGGATGTGCGGATTATCAGCCACCTCAGTGCTAGTATCCCCCACCCTGTACCAGCTGCTGCTCATCTTGTGGTACAGACTCTGGGGAGGGGGGCATGCTGGGTTAATTTCTGTGGGACTTGCCACCCTGACAGCATGCATGAGCAGATGCGGTGGTTATGGCATGCCGGATGGACGTGGGGACTCCACGGCCAGGAGGAGCATCAACAGAGCGCTAGTGAAGATGCCAAAAGAGCTAGGGCCAGCTGCTGAGAGGCTCCAGCAGAGCTGGGGAGGATGCGGCGACCGCAGGACTCTGGGATAGATGGCGTTTCAGGTTTCAGTTGATTCTTTGAGATCCATTCATTGTAGTGCAATAGATCAGCCCGCTCAGTAGGTGGCGCTGTAGCTTCTCACCAATAGGGTTCTGGGTTTGCCATTGTGTGAAATTTGTAAGATTCTGGCGGAGGATGGCTGTGACCCCGTACTGGATAAGGATGGATGGATAGATGGATGGATGGATGGATGGATGGATGATATATAACAATCACAGATGACTTATAGACGCCGAGCTTCCATCAGGACTCACATGATGGGGGAGGGCAACCAGAATGAATGAAAATTCAAGCAAGTCACTTAACATGGCGACTGAAGTGAACTGATCACAGAACCCAAAAGCGTCCTCTTGGGAACCGCATGGATTTTCATTTAAGTATCATGCGACACCTTGTGCCAATAAATAAAAATAAGCGGCTGAAGCTGATCCCCAGCGAGTTCCTCTGGATCCCATTATGGAGCGCGCACCCTCCGCTCATTCGGCTCGATGATATCGACTCTCAGGGAGACGCTTTCAAAGGCAAAACATCACTCTATTCGTCCCAAAGTGTTTTTCCTACTAGGAGAAAATCCGTAAAACCTGAAATGGGGACGAAGGGGCCTGTATGGACACACAGAGACACGCAGGCACACACACGCAGATGCGCGCGCTGGCGAGCCAAGGAGCCTGCGCATTAAGCTTTAACACGGCGCAATAAAACCCTTGTAAAAAGATACTGCCGCTTTAATGAGTCACTCACTTACACGGCTGAGAGCCGCCCCCACGCACTCACTGATCTAAAGATGCAGTGACACAAAAGGCTCACAGATAATTAAATATTGATTTTTGTTTTCTAATCCTATATAAAAATTGTCCTGGGCCTCCCAACGGTAGTTTTCATCCCTAGTAAAAAGGGGGGGGGGCGGTGAAAAAAATGTGGATTGCCGGTTAACCTCTATTTCACGTGTGGGTGCGAGAGGCAGTGAGATGGTCCGTCAGCCTGGGACGGGGCGTCTGATGGCAATATGTTCCGGGCCCTCGCCTTGAACCGGGCCTGGCCCATTACTCTCCGAGCTGCCGATGACACAGATCCCCCCGCCTCCCACCCACTCTAATCTTTCTCGTCAAGCAGACCCAGCTCAGCACAGCGGGGCTGGGCCGATTGATATTCCCCTCAACGAGCCGCACCCCCATCTCCCCCCTCTGCTACCCAACCCTGACGTCCGATTTATGCCCTGTGCCTTCTCCCGTCCCAGCTCGTGGCCAGGGGCGAGGTAAAATGCCGTTGCTCACCTCGGCGCTGTGATCGCTCACGGTCAGCTGCCCAGATGGTGGAGAGGCAGAGGGGGGGGGGCGGGGGGGGAGGACAGTGTATACGTTTTTCCCTCCTGTTTGAAGGCCGAGGGGACCTTGACTTGGACCATCACAAGCTGTCGGATCCACCTTGACTTCCCGTGTGAATGACTTCTGTTGGAAGCAGGTTAAGTGCGTTACAGAATGCTGGGACCATCCTCCAGAACCCTCCTTCTTCCCATCTCCACGTAGCCCTATACGGCATTGGCGCCTTTAGTCCTGGAAAAGACGATTATCATGAATTATCATTAATTATCATCAGCTTGAGGAAGGCCAATGCCAGCATTCCGAGGATAGCGCTCTCGCCTCCAGGATACAGAGCTTAAACTCTGGCTGCCTGATACTCCCGCTTTCCGGCTGCTCTGTTCCGCAAACTGCAGCCTTCTCCCGAAATCCCGAGAATGTGTGACTCTAAGTTGCCGTTAATTGAGTGCCAGAGAGGCTTAATTAAAATTGGCTATCACGGATGCACAGATGTGGTTGAAAAAAATGTTCCCCATTTCAAGCGCTATATAAGGTAAGCTAAGTATAAAATCTTTGTAAATGCAAAATAATGTTTACTAACATGGTGGCAGGGGAATCACAGATAGGTTGTTTCTCTTCAGATTTGCAGTGTGGGGAGGAAATTATAGGCAAATCTGAATGAGGCGAAAAGGAGGAAACGCTGTAAAGGAGTTTCTGATTGATCGGCTGGCTGGAGCCTTTTCTTCTGCAAACACCTGGATAGTTTGTACTCCATGATGGCCTGTGGATGGTTATCTACCGGCGTTCTCTGCTGGCTCCACGCGCCACGTATGCGGGACAGTTCAGCCTGAAATTGAAAAAGCATCACAGAGAGGCCCGGGAATTAAAACCCGGCCATTGGCAATCGATAATGCAAATGCGCTAATAACGGCAATTTGCCACATGAAACCGTGTAAACGACGGGAGAGAATGAATGTTCAGGTGGATGGAGGCATTACAGAGGCGTCCAAACATGGAAAGGGTGGGACAAAGGGTGACCTTTAAACTTGTTTCTGAGGCCTGTGTGCCGGTTGACTGTCATTGGCCAGCGATGGGAGGTTAAATAGCAGTGTCAGGTGTCAAAGGTCACATTCTGAGAGAAATACCTCCGTTTTGTCACCCAGCAATGGGGCGCTGCTGTCATGAATGATTCAGCCGCGACTCTGATCACGGGGGAACGTCTCACCGTGACCCGTGTAGCGTGCGTCACCAGCAGGCGAAACCTGTGCTATTAATCAAAGCAAAGAGCACAGGTGTAAAGTTACTTTATCTGGATCATCGGGATCATATAAGGTGCTGAAGGTGACTTGTGTTTCCATGGACGGACAGTCACCATCGTGCATCCATGGGGGGCGGTGGCTGGCAGGAGACAAAAGGCTAATCTGGGTCCCCGGGTTCAGGTTCGGACCTTCAGTGAAGTCTGGTCTCACATTACACTTACCCTGCTCGACCTGCTGGTGGCAGCAGAGCTCAGGCCCTGTTAGTGACCCAACAAGAAAAACAAACAAGCTTGTATTCTGACCCAGGCACATAAATAAACAAAACTTAACGCAAAGGTAGTGTATTGTAATTGTCCTGCAGAGCCGCTATGTAACTCACACCCCCATCCAGTAATGCTCATGCCCAAGCGAGAGCTAAACCACGTCAGCCTCGCATCACTTACTGTGACAGTTCTAACCTTAAGGAACACCGTTGCAGATTTCATATTCCTGTGTCTTTCTCCTGTCCATTCTTTGGATCCTTAGGCAAGGAATAAAGCCAAGGAATAAAGGAATAAAGTCAAGGAATAAAGGAATAAAGTCAAGGAAGACCTCGAAAATGGTATGACAAGGTAGGAGGGATGTTTATATGTGTATGTGGACTTATGGGTACGGTTTGAATCTTTCCCTTCTTATCTTTAAGGATGCTGTGAGTGCTGCCCCCCCCCCCCCCCTTCTGTGCCTCCCACCGTGTTTGGGGGGCCATTGTCCTGACTCTCCCATTGATGCGGCCCCTGTACGGATGGGGCCCCAGGAATGCAGCCCTTGTATGGGCGGGACCCTGCAGTCAGTAAAGGTCATTAATGATGACACTGGCATTTGTTGTTCCAGTTAGACCCTGAGACCACCTCAGTCTACTGACACTCCATGAGGTGAAGGTGGCCTCGGTTTAGGACTTTTGAATGGTTTGATTCTTTGAAAGTCATTTTATGTCATCCACCCATCCATCCATTAAAACACCTACACAGGAGCCTATCCCAGGAAAGGACCGAAGTAGGAGACACTTTGGATGAGATGCTAGGCCATTTCTTCCAAGTTCCAAGACTTTTTATACCAACTTAATATACTTTAATGCATCAGTGCATCAAAAGTAAAAGGAAATAATTAATCAAGAATTTTAAAAAGTTGCTACAAGCAGCATTCTAATCAAATCTGAGATGTTAATCAGTTTGTCGTGAAGTAATCTGAAGCAGAAAGGTACTGTGTTTAGCAGGACACTTCCCTCCATGACATGCTGCCCGACAGCAGTTTATTGGTCCCTTAAACATGTGGGAGAGCCTCCCGGGGAAGCAGTACGGGGCCGAGCTCTGAGCTCTGGCTTCCCCCTGAAGCCGTACATGAGGACTGTGTGAAGCACGGCCGTCTGCGGGCGGCTCAGGGCGGCTTCGCTGGGGAGGCAGGTATCGATTCTTATGCAGCAGACTCCGAGAGCCGTTGGACGCTGGCATTCGAACATCCCTCTCTCTGGTGCTGGCCTGTCTCTCGGGAGCCCCCCCCACCAGCACAACCCTTCGTCTTTTCTCTCTCTCCCTTTCATTTTTATTCTGTAAAAGATTCGGCTGAGGTGGGGAAAAAAAGAAAAACAAGGTCAAGAAAGGTCGTCCTCCCAGCAGTCAACAGTGGGGAGATAGCTCTCGAGAAGACAGGCCTTAGCGTGGAGATATCCCAGAATGCCCGTCCCTGATAAGGAAGCGGGTCACGTAACCTTTTTGGGCACGTGACCGGAATGTCGACGTCGGGCAGCTCGGCAGCGGACTGGAGACGAAACTACTGCACTTGAGAGATGAAGTCAAAGTCAGAGAGGGGGGTTAGGGCGATAAGAAAAGGAAGCTGTTAGCTGCCGGAATAGGAGGGGAGAGAGTAAAAGAAAAGAATTGAACGGGGGGGGGGGACTGGTCTGTGGTCGCTGGATAACAGTTCAATTGCCTTTGTGCTGAACACAAAAGCACAGGATAGAGAGAAACTCTGAGCCTCGCAGATAAAGGCGGAAAGTTTTGAAAAATGAAACAGATAGGAAAATAAAGAAAAGGCACTGGAGACAGAAATTAAATAAACTCCACCGATTCCCGATGAGCGATGACAGCGAGGCGTGAAGGGGCGGGGGGGTCAGCCGTCCCCTCACTCACCAGCTGCTTTCTGAGCCTCTTAAGGTGGTCTGACAGCCAAAGGAAGAAAGCAGCAAGAAGATATAAATATGTAATATAAAGTGAGAGAATTTATAATGTATACATAAACATCACATCGCACAGATTTACAGCTCCGTGTTTTTTTTTTACACTGTTTTATATTCGACGTTTGACCTGCGTAGAAGCGAGTTTATAAACACAATACGAGAGATCCTGCTCATGTCAGCACTGAGAGATGAGTGATGAAACACGCTGTGTGCATCGCTTCTCTCTGTATGATCACACACACACGGCATGTATGTTCTTCCTGAACTGGCTAAACGCTAAACATGCTAACCCGGGCGCTGGAGGATGGGCTGGGCCGAGCCACGCCTGGCTGTGTGCGTCGACATGTGTGCCTACGTGCAGCGCGCTAACGCGTGTTAGCACGACAGCTCCGCGCTGGGAATAATTGACCCTGAACAATTATTACAGTGAGTGCTCTCATTCGGCTGCCTTCATTTCCACGGTTCCGCTCTCTCTCTCACTCTCTTACCTATGGCTAGCCTCAGATTTCTAGCCGAGATGCCTCACAAATGAAGTCCTTCTTCACGCTCCTGGTGACAGTACCATTTGTTTTCATTATCTTGACAGGCCTCTTAAAGGGACACTGCCCCCCCCCCCCCACACCCCACACCCATCACCACCTCCTCACCGTAAACTTACTTTGGAATCGAAACCCAACAGTGTGTGTCTGTGTCTGTGTGTGATGTGTGTGTGTGTGTCTGTCTGTTTAGGTTGCTGCGTTTGTACATGGAGGGCAGGGCTAAATAGTCATCCTCAAGCTCCTGGCTGGGAGGGGGGTGGGGTAGCCCCGACATTTCAGGTTAACCTGACCGGTAAACTGCTGATGCTGCGCTGGGGGGCGCCACCTGCCTTCCGGAACCTGAAAATGTCTCAGCATCCAAAGTGGGCCCCTGACCATCAGAGCCAGCCAGAGAGAGGCTGAGGGAAGCACACAGCTCTTATTCACTCCTCAGCCTGCACTGCTGAAGAGACACCAGTCAGTCTATGTGTGTTAGCAGCCAGCAGGAACACTAATGTTTAAACAAGCCAGTTTATCACATTTCACCTCCTAATCGGCACTACCATTAGAATGACTTTACCTCAGACCAGAATATTCATGCTGTATGCAACATCACATACAGTTTATTACTAAACAGAAAGCTATCCATGTGTCCATCCCTCTGTGACCGTTTAACCAGCACTGGGTCATGGTGAGCATGCAGCCAATCCCAGCCAGGGGAATACCACAGATGGGAGGCCAATAGGGAGCTTTCCATCTGTTTTAACCGCTTATCCAGTGCATGTACAGAGTGTGCCCAAAGCCCATTCCAGGAAGGCCAGTCGATCACAGAGCACATGCTCAATCACAGGGAGACCAGGCCCCATCCACACAGAGGAACAGGGGCCGGAATCAAAGCCCAAAACCCTGCAGGTGTGAGGGCAAAGGCATCCTGTCCCATTTCAGCTTATTACCAAGTCCAGCTTTCGACTTCTCATCCAACCACAAGGAAAAAAAATCCTATTATTATAGTTTTTGTAGTTACAACATGGATCTCCTGTGGTCAGTGCTGTCACATGCTAAAGGAGAAGCTGTGTGGGTTTTAGCTGTTCAATGCAGGATGCTTATTATAACTCATAGCTAATGCCTGTTCCTGAGGTTCCTCAGGAGGTCTCTGTAGAAACGATATGTAAGCCGACAGCAGGATCATTTTTTTCTCCCATTTTCACCTTTATTTGAGTTCATGTGGAGGCAGAGATTGGAGAAAAGTAAAATTTTGTTAAATAAGTTTAGATGAGGCCCATTAGCCTCAGTCCGGTTAAGCCCATGGATTGAAGCACATCATGTGCTGAGCTGCTGATGTTCTCCCAGAAGTCTTAGCTGCTCTGTTGGCCCAGTGAGTAGGACCCTGCAAGAGTGTGTGAGTAGGATGCCTTTGCAAAGGTTAGAGTCTATTCACGAGTGCCACAGGACACCACGCCCCCCATAGGCCTTGAATATCTCTAAGACACATAGCTTCTTTGTTGCTAATCACCCAAGTTAGTTTTGCTGCTAGGCGTCAAGGAGGCTAGCAGAAGCCTTCATTGCTCACTGCCCAGGTTCCCTGTTAGGGGGCAGGTGGCTGAACAGTTAGTGGGTGTCCTTAGTTTGCTCTGTCAGTCTGCTTGTTTCCTGATTGGCTGTCCTGCTTTCTCTCTCTGATAGCTTAGCTGCTGTGTTAGCTTTAGATGGCCTCCTTGGACACACAGGTAAAAGAAAGACCTTGGAACTGAGAGTGCTAAATGGGTCGGGTGATTGGCATCGCTGTAAGGTCCTTTCAGCACGTGAATGTGCACGTGAGCATTTCGTGCTCCGGGTCCATCCCACACACCTGTGGGTGATCGTCCGCCAGTGTGCCGTGTTTGGTCTGAAGGTGAAAGAGTCTCCCTTTGTCAAACAGGCTGCTGGGCTGACAGCAGTCCATCCAGAACAATTCTCCAAGGACAACTACAAACAGTGGTGGGTCAAAAAAGGAGAGATGGATAAATTCCAATACCAAATGTAGCACTGAAGACAGTGTCACTGATCGGTGGCCTCCCACCCTCAGGGGTGTGCGTTTGAGTCCTGCCCCATTGTGCGAGGAATATTCATGTTCTTCTCATGTCTCACAAGTGTCTTCGAGGTTCTCCTTAAACGTGTCATTAGGCATCTCTAAACTGCCCTTAGTGAGTGGGTGCGTATCTTGTGATGCACTGGCATCCCACACAGGGTGTCCCCTTGCCTGGTGCCCACTGCCTTCTGGGAGAGGCTCCAAGCCCACCAAGACCCCATACTGGGTAAGTGTTTATTGACGGGAGATGAATCGAGCACTTGGTTAAAGATATTATCCCATTCTGGTTAACTTTACATCTAAATTAAGGTAAAATTATTCAGGTCAACCATATACAAACAGTATTTTAAAACCCATCTGAAAAGGTTAAATGTCGCTAACCAGCTGATGCCATCCAGAAATCAAACAGAGTCCTGATTATTGAGCTGTAGCGTATGGTGAGGCCTGTGCAGGTTACCAAGCCGACGCGGGACACTGACACCAACAATAATAACACTGTGATAAAAATCACAAACAAGGACAGCATGAGGGAATCCTTGCACATTAGATTTGAAGTAATATCCCTGGAGCTCCAAGGTCACAAACACCCAGGTTGAGTCTCGGTACCTGCAGAGAATTGCCTACCAGCAATAAGTGGTCTGAGAACTCTCCAAACAAATAAAAACACCACTGTGTACACTTTATACATCACTTTGGCTGCAACATAAGGGGAACCATGTGTCTTACGCTAGTGCTGCTATCCAGATTAGTCTTTACATCATCTCCACCCCAGGAGAAACCCTGGCAACTCATGCTAACTCCTGCTAACTTCTGAACACAGTGGTGCTCTATTGTAAAGGAATTTTTGAGGCATAGGAAAGGCTCAAAGAACTCATATCAGAGCTGAACCTGGCATAAAGGAAGAACAAAGACCGTCGTCATCACAATTAGCTTATCCTTCGAGATGGAATTGTAGCAGCAAGAAAACGCATGCTAACGCTAAAGCCCTTCCTTTGTACCGATGTATGGAAACAGTTACCGCATGGGGACATTAGTTAGTTAGGAATTACTTATAGCTTAAAGTGCAGGGTATTCTCCTGTGTACCAGGAGGTGGGAAGCTTGCATAGTCTGAACAAATAAACTTTAAATACATATATATTTGCGGTACCATAATAAGGGAGAAGATGGATTGTGAAAATAAAATAGATGCTGTAATCCTGCTACACAGTAATTCACACTGACACATGCAACCATATGCAAAATATCTTTCTTGCACTCTCTGTTTTTATTTTAGAAAACGATACCCGCCCCCCCATTTGTATACTCATGATATACCATCTTCCAGTCCAACTTATTTCCAGACAAGGGAGCTTGTCTTTTCCCATTAATTTACAACCTTATAACATTATATTCCTCTCAAGGCTTTTACCAAACATATTTTCAGTTGTGCATGGAGATAGTGAGGAAAAAATGTAAAAATTCCACTGTGATGTGAAATAAAGCACATTGAAATGATCTTGTGTGTAATTTGAAGTTTCTCTTCCAAAATAGTATTCAAAATGTCACATATGACAGTTCTGGGTAAGGCTGGTGGCCTCTGCTTTTAGGAAGCTCTAGAATACAACAGATCTATAACTGCAGTCTTGAATTTGGCTCAGTACTACATAAACACATTGAAGATATAAAGCTGATCCTGTCCAGGGTGCTCCTCAGCCGTACTGGGGTCTTGGTTCCCCCACAATCCTGTGCAGGATAAGTGGTTAGAACATGAATGGATGGATGGAAATATAAACACTGGAAACATCTTTTGATTACTTTCCTATGTTTTGTATTACTTTCCTCTCCTACAAAGGACCAGGTCACCTTTGCAGGAGATTGACCAGAGAATGAAGGAAAAGCGGCCAATGAGTTCTCAGCATATATGTGGGACCTCCTTCAGGACAGCTGAAGAGGCATCACAGGAGGCCTCCTCATCAAACTGCCCAGCTGATCCTCCTGATTCCTTCCCCAGTGCGGCCCTAACGAGCCACGTCTGTTTCGTATTAGTCTTGCCTAACATTCCTACCCTTCTGCGCTTAACTCCAGCTGCCTCTCATTGTGCTCCCTTGTTACTTCTCTGCTGACCCAGAGATTTATGCCACCACAATGTGATAAAATCCTGTCATTTTGATGTTATGAGTACCACCTTTTCGGTCCCCACAAGCGGAGACTCAATTTTATAAAATTCTCTGAGTGCAATCAAAAAACCATTTTGTTTGGTTACTTATGGTTAGGGTTAGGGCTGGGTAGGGGTTAAGGTCGTCATAGTTAGGATTAGGGTTTTGCCCATAGGGATGCGTATGTGTGTGTGACGCCTACATCCATCTTCCATAGGCACTTCTCCAGTATAGCTAAGCCTGGAGTCCCTCCCACGAAGCTTGGCAGATACTGAATGGGTTGCAGACTCCATGCACACAGAGCTGGAGGTGAGGAGTCCCTCTGCCAGTCTCCAGTACTGAGCGGGTCCATCCTGGATGGCGGTGAGCACGTGCAGGGACCTGCTCAGTGGGTCGTGGCGGTGTCAGCGGGTGTGCAGAGAGTCCCCGGGGGACGGGAGGGGCAGACCCACTGTCACTATGGCGCTGCGCACCAGACGATAGGTAGCAAGGCAGAAAACCAAATTACTGTCCGCTGCAGCACTGCTTAATTTAATATTGTCAATGAGCTGTTCTCCCCCTCGGCCTGAGAGCTGGATGGATTTTGCGCTGTGTCACAAAACATTAGATGTTGTCAAGACAATTCATTTTTCTATGGTAATCTGCGTGTGCCGCCCCTGGCTTCCTGCTAAGATGTCTCAGAATCATTCTATTTTGGTTTTCCTCTCAAGATGTTGGACAGACGGCAGGGTTCCCCGCACACCATGAAATCTGGCCAGGAAAGTGTGGCGGATCCAGAGGGGACCAGCAGACGGAACGCTTCCCAATCTCCTGCTCTTAATCTCTGGAGTTTTGGGCAATTATGACCAGGAATGAACGTGGTGTCGAAGGTCTCCCCTCTAGCTGACAAATTCATGGGCATTTCTACGTTCAGGCTTTTAAAAAACAAATGACCAAGCCGCCACAGGAAACAAACGGTGGCATTGATATATCAAAGTTTATTAAAAAATTTCAAAAGTAACAATGAAATTGCTAGGGGGGCGGAGCGGGTGTCCATTGGTGGGGGGGTGGTTATGTATACCATAGCAGTGCGGTGTGCCAAAGCGACGCAGTGGGAGCTGGGAACCCCGCACCTCATCTCTCTCCAGCGGCTTTCCTGAGGGCTCCCGCCTCGCCTCGCCTCGCCTCGCTGACCACTCCGAGGCAGCCGGCAAACAGCTGCCCAGCCCAAGCTGCCGTCACTGCTGCATATCAATGGCTCTAATTAATTGGATTAATGGATAGATTGGTGGGAGTGCGGCCGGGCGGCTGCAATTTCAGCGGGAGCCCCATCGCTGTCCCTCAGGCTCGTTTGAATATGGATGAGGCGAAATTGAGTTAAAACAGAGGAGCGCGCAGTGTTCATTAGAGTGGCCACCCTCTGCAGCGGCCGCTTAATATGCACGCTATTACTATGCAAATCAGCTGTAATGAAGCGACGGGGCCTTCTTTTTTCAATCACAGGAAGAGAAAGCAGATGTCGGGTGGGGGCTGGAGGCGTGGGGGGGGGGCACTGGGTGTACATTCGTGGGGGGGTGCCTGTTGGGGATGTGATACAAAGAAAAGAAGCTCCTGAAGGTTAGGGGAAACCTGAAGATCAAGCCCCGCCCCCTCTGCTTCCACAGCCACACACAGCCTCACCTCAGCTGCTAGGTACCTTCTGGTACCTTCCACCACAACATCTCTGAAGCCTGAGCTGTGAATCTCGCTGAGTCTGGAGTCTCCCCGCTACATGGGGAGAGGTGATGCCGTGACAAAGGTGTTTGCTGACCTTCTGCATGGAGGCACAGGGCACCAGGTCCAGCACAGGAGAAATGGCACATGAGCGAGTCAGTGTTACACTGCTGAAGGGATTGCTGCGGCATTTTACTGTCGGGCAGAAGATCATGTTTCAATAGTTTGCGAAACACCATGTGCATCATGCCTTCCCTGGACATTATGGTTAAATTAATGATTAAGTTTATAGTTTTCGGTCTGCTAGTGCAGAAAGTACAGTACCAGTCAAAGTTTTGGACACACATGCCTATAGAATGGTTAATTGTAATATTCTCCACATTTTAGAAATATTATAAAGACATCAAAACTTTAAAATAACAAACATGGAAATATGCACTGAACAAAAAAGATTAAAAAAGAAGAATTTATTTTGAGGGGGCAGCTCTGTGGGTTGGGACTCAGAAGGCTACCAGTTCAAATCCCCAGGTTAACAGAGAGACCCACCAATGAGCGAGACCCTTAGTTAACCCCAGTTGCTCCAGGGACTGGCTGACCCTACTGTCTCCTCTACGCCAGTTTCATGAGGTGGCCTCCTGGGATGCTTTTCCAGCTGTCCTGAAGGAGGACCCACATGTGCTGAGCACTCATTGGCCATTTTTACTTCAGTCTCTGGTCAAACTGCCCCAACACCATTTCTACTGTGTTTCAGTGAGGTGGCCAGGTCATGTGATGCAATGTAATCACTCTTCTTTTTAGGTGGCTTGGCATGTCCGACCCTGTGACTGGTACTGTATTTAAGCCAAAGGGTAGGTAGTAGGAGGGATCTATGGAGAACATCTCTGAATAACTGCAGCCATATTGGCTTCACAAAACCCAAAGTCCAAATATAGAGCTCCAGGAAGTGTCCGTCCTCCTCGTCTGTGAGCACTGTCTGGGCCTGTAAACTCGATAGCCCTGCCTTGCGTCTGCGGTGCCTGTTTGCGCAGACGGGGCCAGGAGAGAGCAGAGGGGATCACTTTACAGCCAGCATGGAGCTCACTCTGCGTGGGATTGGAAGCTGGTTTGGCTTAAAGCAGCCGGCCTGAAAACAGAACTGTAATGAAGCTTATCTGCTGTCTTTATTTTAAGCTCCCAAATTTCTCCAATATCTCTATTCGGTTTCGGGCTGAAGTCGCATCGCTCCGGCTGACTCTTCACAGGAAATCTGTGACTATTATTCTCGCTGAACATCTGTTTTCCAAGTGGATATTGTGGTTAGCTTGGACAATCCTCTTGTGTCTCATAAAAGAGATGGAAAGGGATGATGTTCCAGCTGCAGTTGCATGCATGCTTTACAGCACTGGTCTGCTTGAACATGGTCCATTTAAGGCCTGTTTCTTGAGGCTGACCTACACAGTGCAGACAGAGCTGATTATGTGCAATTAGGGCAGGTATTTCTTGGGACAAGGGTGACATTAGAGTGTAATTTAGTTACCATTAAACAAGTTCAGATTAGAATGTGATTTCATTGAAGCTATTTCCCTATCGGAATTATGTAAAGCTGTTCATCAGTTGGTTCTGCAAATAAAGGATTCATGGCCAGAGGTCAGAAGTGGCTCCCAATCCAGCAAATAAGGGGAAGGAGTTTCTACATGTAGATTAGCCTTCATAATAATATAAATGTACATACATACATGCATATATATACATTCACAGCACAACAATCAATATAGTATTAAATGAAAAATGAAAATTTCAAAATGAATTTTGAAATGAATATGTGAGATTTTAAAGTGAAATGTCTATAAATAATGTAGCCAGGACATAATGCCACATATACAGCTGCAGAAAAAAATGAGAGACCACAGCACAATTTTTTGTTTCACTCATTTCTGAATTTAAGGGTGCGCGCCTGTGAATAATGTATTTTATTTTTGCAAACTGCAGCCTGGTTCTTCTCAGTCTCATTAATGAAGGGCTCCTTCCTTGCTTTATGGGACCTCAGTCCTGCTTCTAGGAGCCTGATATGAACTGTCCTCGCAGTGCACTTCACACCTGCACTTAATGTCTCCCATTCCTTTTGAAGGTCACTTGATGTCATCCTACGATTCATGAGAAACAGTCAGATAAGTTAACGGTCATCTCTAGTATTAAAATGTTGCTTCCTGCCTTTACTTGGCCTTTTTCTGGTCGTTCCCAGTGTCTCCTGCTTCACCTTATTCTTATGTACTGCGGTGTTAGACATTTTCAACCTGGAAGCAACCTGCTGCTCAGCGCAGCCTTCTGCCAACAGAACCACGATTAAGCCCGGATTTAAAAATGCTGTTGAAAAATATGGAGTGGTCTCTTAATTTTTTCCACGGCTGTAGATAAAATGACCTAACTTCGTATTCCTCTATAGTCCCTTTAGAGTAAGCACAGTTGGAAGAGGATTGACATGTTTGTGTGGGAGGTTCAGGGCAGGGATAGTAATGCCTGTTCTCACTGAAACACATTGTTTGGAGCAGAGGCAGCCCTTGGTGATGGTGCATCATCATTGTTCATAAGCAAACCGCCCACCAAGAGCTGCACCTGCAGTGTTTGCACTGAGATGGATCATGCAAGGTTGTTTAGTTGCTTGTTTCCATTTAGAGAACTGAATATCTTACTAAAAAGCGGCAAAACGTTGGCTCCAAATTGGCCTCAGTGTGGGAATGTACCCAGGGTGTCCCTGTGACTCATTCCCTGTGTTTTCTTTAGCTGATAAGCAGTTGGCAGATGGATGGATGGATGGATGGATGGATGGGTGGAGCATATTCTCAATCTGTGAGTCACAAAATGTATAAAGGTAAATGCTTAATGAGGGGTCTTCTTCAGCCTTGTACCCTCGGCACCCTTTCAGACTCCAGTGTGGGTCTTTAGTAGAGCTGGTAAGATGGTGGAGGTCCAAGACTTGCTGTGGTACCCCTCCCTGCACGGGGGCTCAGTGGCCAGTCCCATTTTGTTTGGGGCGTCCTGCTGAAGGCACATAGGATCACCTCCTCTTTCCTTTCCCGCTGAAATGGATCTCCCACCCCCATCAGCCTTCCACAGGCTTTGCATGTCTGACTTGTCTTCCCCTCAGCAGACTTTGTGGCTGGGTGGTGCCGGGGGGGGGACCACATGACACAGCGACCACATGGGGGAACCCGTGTTTGACCGATCATTTCAGGATGGGTCTGAGCCAAACCAGTGCAGCCCTGTGGTCGGGCCGCCTTTCTGGGCCGGGGCACCTGACGAGTAGGTGAATGCGGCTCCATGCACATTTATGGGCAAAATTTCATACGTGTTTTATAGGACTCCAAGGCTATATGAATACAGAGATAAACAAGCACAACAAACAAATTCGAAGGTTAAAAAGAAAAATGCAAAAACTAAGACAAACAATAAATATTACCTGTGAACAAGAAAAATGTTAACTACAAAATGTTGAAAAATAAAAAAGAAACATGGGGGGAGTAGGAGGAGCTGACTGGGTGATGCTCTCCAAAGAGAAGACACCGAGAAAACCGCTCTGGGCTCCGAGGTCCAAGCCGTAGCTGCTCTCAGTGCCACACTGATCTTGAGCTCCATCTCTACCCCACACACTAATTCATACCTCCCTAACTACCTCCCATTCCATTGATCCTGACCTCCTTCTCTACCCCTCATAGTAATTCAGACCTCCCTAACTACCTCCCCTTTAATTGATCCTGACCTCCTTCTCTATCCCCTACCCCTCACAGTAATTCAGACCTCCCTATTTACCTCCCCTCACACTGATCCTGACCTCCTTCTCTACCTCCCTCCATTTCACACTAATTCAGACCTCCCTAACTACCTCCCCTCACATTGATCCTGACCTCCTTCTCTCAGCTTCTTCACCTCACATACTAATTCAGACCTCCCTAACTACCTCTCCACTAGCATTAATCTTACTTTTCTCATGCTAACTCAGTCATCTTGTTTCTCTCTTCTCATGCTAACCCGGGACTTGGGAATACAAACAGTGAACTGCACCTGGCTAATGAGTGTTGTCCTGTAAGTCTCTTTCACCTGTGGTCCCCTGGTGAAGGATGTTTGAATAAAATAGGATGAAACCATCTATCACTGCACAACTGTCTTTGTTATATTCTGCAGGCAAAGATGGACATGGTGAGAACTCTCCTGCACCCCAAAGGCCGTCATTTCCAAGTAACCTTGAACACTTGGGCAATAACGGTAGGGGTGAGCCCTGACCTTTGACCCCAATGTCCTCTTCTTGCTCACCTGCCCCATGGGGTTGTGTCCATGTTTAGATGAAACATTCTGTCTGAACCTTAGTTCTGTTTGACAGATGATTTGTGGGCACTCTAGAAAAAAATTCATTACATTTTGTAAGTCGCCTGTTTTCCAGAGGATTCTGGCAGGTGTTGACATGCAGATGCAACAGAATGGACATGGGGCATCTTATCAGATTTACACTTTCTATAATAATTCTACAAGAAATTACATATGCATGCAATTAAATGTTCATCGGTCCAAAATTTCATTCATTACTTTTTATTACTTGCATTTAATATATGTTCTTGTGAACTGATACATTTGAGGATTATGAGATCTGTCTGGGCTTTTTCAGAAGGTTAAGTGATGTAGGACACCTGGATTGTTGTGACAGTATGTGTGGAAGATAGGATTATGGGACTGATAGCAGGGCTAATGCGGTCGCCATGGTTACGGTATGGCTATACTGTGAGACATCAGAAATAGAGGGAGTCCCTCTGTACGTTAGGTGGCTTGATCAATGGGGTCCGGTGGAAGACAGTGGTTTGTTGACAGGCCAGTGACATCTTGCCACTAGGGAGCACTGGGTCTGGGTTAAACTGGAGTCAGAATGCCTTTGGCATTGGAGCAGGGAGGTACTGACATGGTCTTTGAAGCAAATACTTTAGCAAGAGAGATAGCAAGAGAAAAAAAATCAAATTACCTCTCCATTTCATGATAATGGATTGTTGTAGTTAAAAAAAGAATTTTAGGCGAGTCAGACTCTCTGGAATTTATGTCTCGTGAGAAATTACATTGTCTTTAACCCCTGTTCTGCTGAAGCGTCCGATGGCAGAAGAAACGCGGCCCATCATAAAAGCAGGAGCCTCTTCTGAGGTTTATCAGTGACTGCAACAATCATAATGGTGATCCTGTGTGTGATGTCATCAATAATGTGGTACTTCGTAAGCTCATTATTGCAGGTTTGGCCAGCATGCTTTTCCCAAGCAAACCATTTTAAAGAAAACAGCCTAATGTTCAAGAGATCTGTGAATGTCACCAAAGTAATATAGATTTCCGTTTTCCATTTGACCATCTTCAGCAGCATGAAATAAATAACTGTCGTTTGATGACCCAACCAATAAAGATGCATCATTTGCCGTCAATGCATTTTAAAAGTGTCAGTGGAGATGGGGGCTGTTATACATAATATATGGCTGTCCATCCCCGTTGCAGTCCAGGAGCATCAACGTCACATCCTGGAGCTTCATTGGTACAGAAACAGCCCTCAGTCGGTGGCAGCCTGTGAGTCTGGAGCAGTGCTGCGAGGTGAGGCACCCACCCTGTAAGCTACCAAGTGTAGTGAAGCCTCACAAGCTAAAATGGCACAAATGGCATGGTAATGCTATTGCTAAGGCTACGGCTATCATTAATGCAATGGCCATCAATACTATCACAATCATTAATGCTATCGCTATCAAAATGCTATCACTATCGTTAATGCTATCGCTATCAATAATGCTATCGCTATCATTAATGCTATCACTATTGCAAATAAATGGTCCCATCTACACACAGAGTGACCTGCTGCTAGGTAGCTACAGCAGCTGAAATGAGGTGCCCAGGGTGAGCTGGAGGTTACCTCTGAGGCTCTCCCTGGCTGATTTCTGCAGCGGCCTGGCTTTGCTGCCCAGGGACCCAGGACACAAACCCTGACAGTCATGGGAGGTTCAACTGACTGTTGAGCTGCCTGCAATCCCCCTGTCAGTCATGGGCCTCTGCTCGCTGCAAAGGAACTAAGGGTATTTATCTGTACAGACCAAACAGAGATCATACTTGTGGCATCTACTGTCTGTTTTGGCGAGTGGGGAGGGGTCTGTTTATTTGGCCTGCCCCCGTCTACTGGGCCCACAAATACGTGGAAGACCTAAAATACTGGTGATGGACATGGATTTCACACCAACCATGGTCTAAGCCAGATATCATTACATATTACAAATCAGTGTGTGTGAGAGACTGGTCCAACATTAATTGCTTTTAGATGAGGCTCAGATCACCTAAAATGGCTGAAGAGATATCATAATTTGTACAGTTTAAACATAATGCCAGCTCTGAGATAGGAACATGAAATGTATGACGTAAGAAAAAATTCGATCAAGAATGTTTTATTGTTCAGCATATTGGAGCATTTAGGGGGTCTGCGGCTGGTGAGAATGAAAATGCGAATCGAGTTTTAATTTGGACCATGAAGCCATCGGTAGATCATTCTTTTGGACCAGGCTGGTTTCCCCAAGCCCAGGTGGAATGAACTGGCTGCAAAGATGGTGTGGGAATTTCAAGGGAGAAATGAAGATGGGTGACAGTGGAGATGAGGTGGCAATTACGGGGGTTAATGGCGTGGGGAGGTGTCCCTTACATACCTCTGATACCTCCAGCCAGCAAATGTTTCGGGCTGTTTTACGAGAGGGAGAGACAAGCTGATACCCCATGTAAGAGGAGACAAGCAGAGAGGCATGAATTGTGTAAAGCTCCCTTGCAGTGTAGTGACCTCAGGGTATATCAGTGTTTTTCTTAACGTTGTGGGGACCATTTTTCAGGTCCCCACAAAGATCTGTGAATGCAGTCAAAAAAGTAAAAATGCCAAAAGTCTCATATTTTGTTTGGTTACTTATGGTTAAGGTTAGGGCTGGGTGGGGGTTAAGGTCGTCCTAAAAAGGACATTGCTGCCTTGGAAAAGGTGCAACATAGGGCTACGAGAATGATTCCAGGTCTTAGAGGAATGCCCTATGAGGAGAGGTTAGCTGAGCTGAATCTGTTTAGCCTTGAGCAATGGAGACTAACCACTGTTTTACACTGGATGCAGGTAATCGCCGCCAATAAAGTCAATGCATCAGTTTACACCAGATCCGCTGTGTTGCGTCTCCGCTACGTCTGTGTTCCGCCACATGTCCGGCAGTCCGTTGAGATGCGCATCAAGTCCATTTTTGACGGATACAGATCAAGAACGTAACACAGAGCGCATGCGCCAACTCCCCTTAAATAAAGATAAATTATACTATATAGTTATAAAATCATATATATGACCCACATATTATTAACCAGTGTATTTAAACAGCCAAAACACCCTCAAAAATCTTGAATCCATGTCATTCATAAATGAACTTTAAATGCATTAATTGTTGTCTGTAGGTTACAACAGAACAAAGTATGACAAACACAACATTAAATACAGCTATGCAACAGAATGCTAAACACATTAAACACAATTAAAGTTGAGCAACAACAAGGACAAAATGAACTAGGAAGCCTACTAATAACGTTTGTAGTGCACAGAAATCAGCAAAACAAACGCTGTTGGTTTACCCACGGTTGTTGTTGCGTTATCCCGCGTGATCTTAATTCTCCTGTGATCATGTGATCTCGCAAACTGGATCAGATATGGACCACAAACGCGTCCAGTGCGAATTGGCGGACGGCCTCGGACAGAATGGGAATGCAGTGCAGTCGCACCGCAGCGGATACACATCCAGTGTAAATCAGGGGTTAGGGGGGACATGATCCAGGTCTATAAGATTCTAACGGGTCTGGATGCTGTTCAGCTAAATGACTATTTCAATATTAGTTTAAATACTAGAACTTGTGGCTAAAAGTGGAAATTAGCGGGAGAACATCTTAAAATTAATTTGAGGAAGCACATCTTTATACAGCATGTAGTCAAAGTATGGAATAGTCTTCCTGTTAGTGTAGTGCAAGCTAAATCCCTGGGTTCCTTTAGATAAGATTTTAACAACTCTGAGCTATTAGTTAAGTTCTCCCCAAACGAGCTTGATGGGCCGAATGGTAATGAATGGTAAATTTCTTATGTTCTTATGTTTCTTATGTTGGGGCTAGAGTTTTCCATATACTGTAGAAATGACTGGAGAGTCCCCACAAAGATATAATTACAAACCTGTGTGTGTGCCTGTGTGTGTGTACGTGTGTGCACGTGCATATGTGCATATTTGTGCATGTGCATGCGTGTGTCTGTATGGATCTGTGTGTGTGTGTGTGTGTGTCTGTGAGTGGGTATACCTTACCTTATGGGGATACAATGTCTCCACAACATGTTGAATACCCGATTTTTCCCTTATGGAGACCGGTTTCAATAAAAATCTGTGACTGCAATGAAAAAACTAGACATGCAATGGTTAGGGCTGGGTGGGGTTAAGGTTGTCATAGTTGGCATTAGCATTTTTCCCATAGAAATGAATGAGTGGTCCCCATAAAGATATGTTTACCCGACATGTGTGTACTTGTGTGTGTGTCGTGTGTCTGTGTGTGTGAGAGATGAGAGAGTTTCTGGGAGATGAGTAAAGTGTAAATCATGCAAATCTCCTCAGATTTTCCACACAGAGCACCGTACCCTTGTCGCCGGGAAGAACGACATCCCTCTGAAGGATTTTTCAGCAGTCTCCCCCAAATAGTAGAAAATGCCCCCCCCTTTTAAATTCTTTAACTCACTCACCCTGACGGATGCTAAAAGGTGAAGATGCGTCAAGGCGGAAGCTCAGGCAGACAGGCAGCACGTGTGTGAGTGCTGTCCTGTCCAGTGTGTAAGGTAAGATCAATATTATCACATTTTCAAAAGGTTGGCACATGCTATTTGCATATAGCTTATATATTTAAAAGAATTACATATTAGATAAGATAAGGCATACTTTATTGATCCCAGAGGGAAATTCTTGAATAAGTATAATCACTAGTATATAGTAAATAAGTAATTTTATAGGACTATATTCTTTCAGGAATTGTTACGCAATGTTACTCCTGCTCTTGGTATGGGCTTGTGGTGATCACAGCACAAAAGCACTTCATAGTGTGAAGCCTTCACTAATCCACAGCACTGGGAGATGGCCCCTTTCCACCAGGATGGACGGCTGCTTCAGTGACAAATCCGTGCTTCCTGTCGGGAGGAAAATGGCCCCACACTGTCCTGGGAAGCACTCCGCAGAGGAGGAGGAGGAGGAGGAGGAGGAGGAGGAGGAGCTCCACTGGTGCTGGCTTCGGGGAGAGCAAAATACTTGGTCACATAATAAGACCTTGATATTCTTAACAATATGATTTTTCTAAATGGAAACTGGAAAAAACATAACTGTGTATATGGTCCATGCAACACCTGAAAGTTTCATGTTTTCATGTTTACTTTCTTCAAATGATGTGTGATTTTTTGTTTCTTTGGTTCTGGATGTCAGTGGGTTGGAGGCTGGTAGGAATGATGAGGGCAGGGTTGGTAATCGGGTGAGTGGGAGTCAGGCGTGGGGGGGAGGCTGGGCGGGGGTGTAAATGGGGGCTAAAAAGCGACCCGATGAGGCAGTGATTTTATTTTTATGGCAGGAACGAACCCTGTTGTGCTGGGTGACCTCTCACATCTCCCCCTCCATCAGGTCTGCTATCCTGCAATTTCATTTCGGCCGACAGCAAGGCTCTGGTGGAGCAGAGATTTACCGGCTCGGCGCTGAGGATGAGCAGCAGACGGATCTGTGGGGGTTAGGGCAGTATCAGCCAGGGGCTTCTTCATTCTTGGAGGATCTTGTGGAAGACTGCTTCCATGAAGACCCCGTTTATTACACCTAGGTTCACTGGACCAAATAGCAGTTCATGACCTCTGCTATTTATATCTATGGTAGTACACTGCTGTTGCTGGTGTTTATGCTTTTTGTATCTATGGTATCTTATTTCCTAAAATGCAACCCAAAGACTGTAGTTTTCCTTGAATACAGGGAGGATATTTATCTGTTGGTCATAAATATGAGACATGTCAGAAGGATCTATTTAATTGGTTGAGGCAATGTGGTTAGGGGACGATAAACAGCAGTTATCTAAAGGGGAATATTAGGCAACCACCTGTTTATAAAAGAACAGAAACAACCGTGGCGAGGCTGTGGGCTGATGGCTCCGTGGCAAAAGTGGAGCGCTGATGTCACCTGGCCGGCGGGCAGCGCCAGCCTGTCGGATCACATCGCCATCATGGCTGGGCCCCGGACCCCCTTCCCCCATCACACACCCAGTTCTATGCCCCCCCCCCCGCAAGACGGCCTCTCTGTCTGCTCAAATCTAAATTTAGGAGCTTGGCTTTCTTTGGCCTGTGTGTGTATGTGTGTCTGCCTTACCCTATCTATGTGTGTCTGCTCCCCTGTCGCATGTCTTGCTATATCTGTGTGTGTCTGTGTATGTCCTCTCCCCTGTCGCTTCTCTTGCCATATCTGTGTGTATGTATCTGTGTGCGTGTGTCCTCTCCTGTCACGTGCCGTATCTGTATGTGCGTGTGTATCTATGTGTGTGTCCTCTCCCCTGTCGAGTGTCTGGCTGTATCTTTGTGTGTGTCTGTGTGTGTGTGTGTCCTCTCCGCTGTCGAGTGTCTGGCTGTATCTGTGTGTGTGTGTCTGTGTGTGTCCTCTCCCCTGTCGAGTGTCTGGCTGTATCTGTTTGTATCTATGTGTGTGTCCTCTCCCCTGTCGAGTGTCTTGCTGTATCTGTGTGTGTGTGTGTGTGTGTGTGTGTGTCCTCTCCCCTGTCGAGTGTCTTGCTGTATCTGTGTGTTTGTGTGTGTCCTCTCCCCTGTTGAGTGTCTGGCTGTATCTGTTTGTATCTATGTGTGTGTCCTCTCCCCTGTCGAGTGTCTTGCTGTATCTGTGTGTGTCCTCTCCCCTGTCGAGTGTCTGGCTGTGTCTGTGT
>JAOYFF010000041.1:35243991-35258177 GCA_025773925.1 Cryptomyrus ogoouensis
ATTGGGTTGTTTGGAGGCTTGGGGTAGGGGGTGGGGCGGGGTGGGGGGGGGTGGGGGGGCGGGGGGGGGGGGGTGGGGGGGGGGGGGGGGCGGGGGGGGGGGGGGGGGGGGGGGGGGGGGGACCCATAGCAGCAGAGTCGTGATGACCTCAAAGGAAAGCAGGCAAAGGAATGTGGAGATGCTCCAGAAAGGAGAAAGGGCACAATTTCTAAAGTAAAACATTTACTTTACACATTTATTTATTTATCCAGAGTGATGTACAATTGAGGAATCAGTGTCAGGCAGTTCCTGGAGCAACTGAGGCCCCAAGGTGACATTACTCTGCTGACCACTGGATAAGAACCAACAACCTGCCGAACACAGGTGTTAATCCACTGAGCCACAGAACAACCCCAAAAAAGAGACAAAAAGGGCGCTAAACACTACAAAGTGGGGAGGCCGTCTACTTATTTTTGATGAATGAAAAGAGCCGAATGGGCCAGTGGGGGCCTCCTGGTGGGCTGGGGGCCAATGAGCGTGCCCAGGCTGGAGAATGTGTGCTTGTATTTCCTGTGGGTTTACAGGCAGTGCGCTCTCAGATGGCCTCTGACCACGAGAAGCCAGGCCCTCCATCCTGATTAACATTCAGGCTGTGTTGCATTGTGGGTAAAATAGGCACTGCATGTACATATAAATGAAAGTGAGCGGCTGGGAGTGCAGGCTTATTCCATGCCCTTTGGGAGACCTCATGATAAGGACATTTAAGGCACGGGTCCAATGACGTGATTAAAAACATATGATGGCTACACATGCATCACATGCTGATGAGTGGTGGACCTTCTTGTGGCACCGGGTGTGGCGTCACTGAACTTCACCTTCAACTGCGGCTCCTTAGGCATGCACGCAACACACACACACACACACGCACGTACGAACATGCACACACACATACACACGCACGCACAAACACACACGCACACGTGCACAAACACACACATTAGCATCAGCGACGCTGACAGACACACGCGATGGGTAAACCTGGTGCCCCTGTTCACATGCAAGCCCAAACACACGGTAGGTGACCTTGCATGGATTCAGACGGGCACCTTCTTGCAAATCAAGTATGCATGCGTGACACAGGCATGAGAGCAATCTAATGAATTCACTGGTACACGCACATGGATAGTGGACTGACCTGGTCACATGACACACAAGGCAGCGCTCATGCGGAATGGATACAGACACATAAAAACACGCGCATGCAGACACAAACACACACATGCACACTGCTACGTGGCGTGCAGCCCAGGACATTTCAGTGTATTCCCCAAGAGTCGTGTCTTTTGAAGAATGAACAAACACAGATATAAATAGACTCATAAAACGATAACAAATAGCGTGCGAGGCGTCCCTGGGTCCCTGTGCCGCGCTCCCGGGGGCGGGTGCAGACGAACGCCTCTGTCAGGCCGCAGTGCAGGCCGGGCCGCGGTAAACACTGGCTGCTACCTATTCTCATTAGGCTAATCTATGCATAAATTACCATTTTCAGCAGGCTCATTTTTCCTGCTAATTAACAGATACATGATGGCCTGATAATCGCAGGACTTCGGAGAGTGAAGAGTGGAAGTTTTGTTTGGTGCATGAGTGTGTGTATGTGGGGAGGGGGTTATGTATATATATTATAAAATGCCCCCACAATGTGATAAAAAAAAAACCTGCTATTTTGACAATGCGTGGACCATTTTCTCAGTTCCCACAAGGGGAAACTCACTTTTTAAAAAATCTGTGACTGCAATCAAAAAACTAAAAATGCCAAAAGTCTTGTATTTGGGTTGGTTACTTATGGTTAAGGTTAGGGTTGGGTAGGGTTAGGGTTGTTATTGTTGGGATAAGGGATTATCTTATAGAAATGAATGAAGAGTCCCATAAAGATATGAATGTATGTGTGTGTGTGTGTGTGTGTGTGTGTGTGTGTGTGTGTGTGTGTGTGTGTGTGTGCGTGTGTGTGTGTGTGTGGAGACAGCTGTTTGCCAGTGTGGGGGGGGCAGATTTTGGTCATCCTGAGCTGCTGCAGTGCTTCTGCCTGAGATCAAATGTGCCCCTATCTGAATTGTCACTCATGGGTGTTAAGGCACAGTAGGAACAGCTGTGGACCCCTCCCCTCCCCACTCTGCCTCCTGTAATTGTTTACCAGGAGCAGGTGTCGAACCCCCTCCCCCAAAGCCCCCCCCATGTCCCCAGTGGCATCAGCCTCAGCTTGGCCCTGCCCTCAGTGGCTGGGCAGCGGCTCGTCAGGTTGTTAGATCGTTAGGTTGTTGGGTTGCGTCCCGCTGAGCTTGGCCTGCTGGGCTACCTCCTGTTTCCCTCTCCTGTTTACCTGTTTACCACAGACACCTGTACGGTGCCTCACAGGCCTATGTCTCTGACAGCAGGCTTTTCCGGAATTTCAAAGAATCCTTCTGAGACTTTACATCAAAATGCTGCACGGTTAATTCATTTATTCATTTGTTTTTCCGTAAATGACAACCTTGCAAGCTTAATTTTTTATCTCCCACAGATGGTAAAAAGCACAAAGAATGCACACCTTTAATTGCCACAAGGTGGCACGACGGTTAAGGACTGGAACTTAGCATATCGCTATATCGGTGCATTCCAAAAAGTACCTTGCACAGCAGTCCTGAAAAGGTTCAGCAAAAAAAAAATCAAACTGTCAAAACAAAAGTTAACTCTGAGAACCTGGCTCAGAGTAGAGAGTGTCTGCCAGAAAAAGTAATCATAACAATAAATAAAAGTGATAAATAATAGCCCGGCGGAAAGGGAAAGTCTGAAGACAAACTTTAGCTGGTTTGAAAAGTGGAATGATTGTTAAAGTGGGTTTGAAATTCTGGAATCCACCTTATTTATTCATTTCATTCATTTATTTATTTATTTCTAGGCTTTTCTTAAAATTCTGAGCCTAGAATGTTGAGATCTGATGATGCAACAGAGAAGCCATTGAAAATGCTTTTAAAAAATGTACTACCACTGACTCTGTGGGATTCTTCATACTTAAATCATACATACATATATATATATATATAAAGTAAATAAATAAAATAGATAAATAAATTAATAAAAATATAAAAAATATGAAGGATATCAGATACAAAAAAAACTATTGACATGAAACCTGATCCCAAACTAGCAAAAAACATCACAGATGAAGTTCATGAACTGTAGTGGAAGAGTAGAGGAGAATTGAATTTTCAAGCCGGCTCAGTTACGAGCTGTGCAGAGGCATGAAGAAGGACACTTAAGTGGTGGAATCACACCTTGGAAATCCAGTTTGCCAGTGAAGCTGGCACTGGGGCAGAGGCTCCCTCCTGAAGCCCCAGCATGTTCTCCGCAGGACCCCCTGGAAGAACCACGCCGCACCTTACAGGGCAAGGGCACACAAGGGTTTTGCGGGTACAGCCTTATTAAATGCGTAGAGGTGCCTTCACATTGTGTTGTGTTGTTTAGCTTTTAATGCGTTTATACAGCTGGATAATTTAGCGAGCAGATTCAAGTCAAGTAAGTGGTACTGCCACAAATCCCTGCTTTTAGGAACCTTTGGGTTACAGCTGTTATATGCTTACAGTGATCCTACCATCATATTATATAATGGCAAATAGAAAATAAATAATAATGTAGAGTAGGACAGAGTTAACCTGGGTGTATTATTGAGGGAGGTTTGTAATTGTGATGCAGGCAGTGCAGTGTTTAGGGTCTAGCCACATAAAGCCAGCTGATTTTGAGCATCAGACAGGGGCTGTGTTGCTGTGCTCTATAGAAGGATATTTACATATATTTGCTTGAGGAATCATTTGCTTACCTCATGTCTGATGATGGGTAATAACTATAAAATCTCAATAGTGCCTTTGGACAAAATAGATGGGATTAAGCTGGCGTGAGGTCATTAGCGATCAGCAGGGGTCACCGGTGTGTCTGGGGGTCAGATCAGGTCCGTGGGGGACTTCAGAACATTTGTCCCCTCCTTCGGCTCATCTCGTTCAAATCGCTGCTTCCTCACCCTTGGCCCCCCCCCCCCGCCCCTTACTGCAGACCACCCCCGACTCCCTGCACCCCACCATGGGTTCCACTTAATATTCCAATCAGCACCCGTTAGGAGCACAGGGATGTGTCGAGGGCTGCTGAAGGAGCATTACTCACTGGGGTCACGGTCCGTCACGCAAAACACAACCCCTCATACATCATCATAACTGCCACCCGGTGACAATTATAATTGAGACGGCAATAACCGGGAAAGAGTTCTTTAATTTAACATCCAATTATTACAAGTTATCACTCTTTAATAAATGCAATATAACAGACAATCAATGTTGCATGTGACACCGGTGGGGGGTGGTGCGGGGGCGAGGGGGCTTGCACATGTGCATGCTTACTCACATGCGTATGCTTTCTTGGGGGGGGGCTGACTCGGGTTGGTCGCATTTAGGGAGTGGGGGACAGAACTTCGGCTCTAGCGGGGAGTATTAAAATGGCAATCATTTCCTTTGTCTCATTTCAGATGTGCAAAGAAAGGAAGAAGAGAAACAAAAGAGAGAGAGAGAGAATGTGGGAAAGCGGGAGAGAGAATGAGCGGAAACTATAAATAGGCAGTTGACATTAATGCATTTATAAATGCACAATAGGTGTGGGCTGGCCAATGTGCAGCAGGCTAACATGGGAAAGGAAGTGAGAGAACATTCTAGTAGTCCATCTGCTGGTGGAGTGGAAATTGAAGGGGGCATTCTTTGGTATTGGTTTGTAGGAAATGATGCATTTCCGTACAGGGGATAAAGGGTACCTCCTGGGGACAGTGCAACACGTCAGCCGACATGCGATGCTCCGCCAATGTAGCTGTGCTCCAGAAAAGTCTTGAAGTCAGATCCCACTAAACCTCTCCACTTGGCTAAAACATGGCCTGAAAGTATTACCTGAGCCAAGTATTACCTGAGTCACATATGGGTTAAATGCAGAGGACACATTTCGTTGTTGTGCACTGTGTGCTGTGCTGTGGTGTGTTAACAATCACCACTGATCACCAAATTCTAATTCTAATTCTAATTCTAATGAAAACAGGGATACAGCCAGACTGGGGACAGAAGGTGGCATAGTTAGGAACCTTGAGGCGGCACTCAGCCCAGGAGTTAAGCTCTCGTTCTGGATTCCGTCTTTTCATCCATCCATCCATCCATCCATCAATCCATCCATCCATCACTTTCAGACAACCCCTTTGGTGAGGCTTGTGGTGGCAGTACACTAAGCAGATCAGACCAGACCTGTCATTCCTTGGCTAAAGAACCTAAAAAAAGAACCTCCTAAGTCTAGACAGTGGGACATGCTCCTTGGGAGCTGATCAGGTAGGATCCTTTATGATATGCGTGACCATAGCAGATTCCTCAGTGGTCTCTATTTTGTGGTCCTTCTGGATCTCCATTCTTTCTGTGATGGAGAGTGAGTCTGATGGCCCTATGGAGAAGCCTCATTTCAGCCACCAGCATCTGCAGTCTACTTCTACTGGGTATTACCCAGAGCTCAGATCCATAAGTGAGAATAAGAATGGAGATTCACTATTAAACTGTAAGTCTGGTCTGATAACTAAGTTCCTGCTTCCCCACCACAGAACAGCTCAGTGCTCTGAGTATCCACCCACCTGCTCCCTTTTACAATCACCCCTGTCAAACAAAGATACTAAGGTACTTAAACCCCCCTCTCCCACCTGTAAGGAGTAATGTACACTTTTCTGCAAGAGTGCCATGACCTCAGATTGGGAAACACTTACTCTCATCCCCATCGCCTCGCTCTCGGCATCAAACCCCTCAGGTGTGGGCTGGAGTTCCTGATTGGATGAGGCGATAAGAAAAACATTATCTACAAATAGCTGGCATGTCACATCTAACCCCCAATATCGGACGCCCTTCCAGTCACGGCAGTGGTTTGATATGTCTGAGAATCACAAACAGGAATGGAGACATGATGTATCGCTTTCTGGTGTCAAACACCCACTGCAAACATCCTTGACTTTGTGCTAAGTATGCATGACTCTTCCTGCGATCATAGGAACCAAATACCATGCAGTAGCAACCCATATTCCTATGGTGTGTGCCTGAGCATGCAGTCATATGCATATCATATCCCCACGAACCTTCACACAACTCCTAAGGAGAAGAGTTGGTGTTCGTCGGCCAGGCCGTAATTCACAATGTTCCTACTGAATCCTATGTTTGACCATCGGGTGGAGTCTCTTCTCCAGTACCTCAGCATAGACTTTCCCAGGGAGATTGAGAATATGATCCCCTATAGTTGGAACACACTCACCACCCCACCTTTTTAAAAATAGGCTCCATCACTGCTGTCTGCTAGGTCACTTTACCCATCTTCAATGCAACATTAAGGGGGGGGGGGGAGACGAATCAACCACACCCAAACAACAACACTTTTAATATCTCTGGATATTGTGATTACCCCTGCAACCTTTCCTCTGATCCACCTGCAGTTTTAAACAGCTTTCACACAACCTCCTGGTCTCACCTCACCTTCTCGACGAATTGAATGATTTTCCAAATCATGGTATAATTGCTCTCTGTAGCCTCTCCATACTCTACCCACGCACAAGTTTGCACCTCGCTGACTCAGTCACTTCAGCTCTGCTAGCCTGTCGGAACTATCCTGCTGATTCAGGAGACCCTCGTGCAATCACTGCCCTGAAAGCCTTCCTCTTTTAGCTCGACAGCTTCCCTCATCACTGGTGTCCACCAGCAGATCCTAGGGATGCCACCACGACAGACGCGGACCTCCTACTGGCCACCTCTCCTTGCAGACATTGCAATGATTGAGGCTTTGAACATAATCTATGACATTTTGGAGGTTTGGCTTGAATAGCTTGAATATGTTCCCATCAAACCTTCTTGACCTTTCTGACCTTTTCGCAATATGCTGAATCAGAAGTGACCAAAACATATGGCTTAAACTGAGATGACACAGAATCTGTTCTTCCCAGTCATACCCCTCTCCATTCATCCCTACACCTGTATTTAAATCGCACAAAAGGACCACAGTGGCCCTAGGATGTATCCTTATTGAGATTCCTAACCCTACTTTCTCTAAGAAGTCTGGGTACTTTGAACCTTTGTTTGATGCATACACACAGAAAACAGTTACCGTTTTCCTCTCGCTTTTGTGGGAAAAACCCCAACAGCACAACCCTCAGCTTGAGGCGTCTGAGTATTCCCACACCCGCCTGAGGTCTTTCATCATGGGAAACTCCATCCTAATGAAGAAGTCTAGCTCCAGAGCCCACACTCAGTATGGAGATAGGATTGACTCTTTCTAGCTGATCACTTTCTATGGGAAGGTTCCTTCCCTGCTGGAGTCCCAAATTCCCACAGTGAGTGTCCAATGTCAAGGCCTGATGCCTCTGGGGTCTTCTTGTTCATGCTAGCACTGCAGGTGACCCTCACCATTCTCCCCACGTGTAGTTCGTCCACAAGATGGCCCCGTGTAGCCATTTTGAGATGTGTCCGGCAGGGTTACTTAGGGGTACATCCAGCTCACTGGTGAGCACCACCCCTAGATTTGGCTCCAATGGTGGGTATCAGTAACCCTAATCCAGACAGGGTGCTCTGATTTTATTGGTACCTTTTATGGGAGACATTTTTGGAACAGTCTGTCTGGCCTCTCTTCACAATCCTGTTTGCCAAGGGAGGCTCTAGCAGGAGATCAAGCTTCAGATAACATACCTCATCAAAGCACACTAACCCCTCTGCCAACCTAAGGTCACAATCCATGGAGCGTACATACAGCCATGCGTATGGTTTAAAAATAAAAACACTATATGTGAATTTTGAATTGAAAGATCTTGCCTAGCAACTACCCATCAAAATTCCTGTCAAACTGCAAGGTCGCAGTGAACCTGAAGCTTATCCTGGGAAGCACAATGCACAGAGCTGTGGATAGGAAGCTGATGCCCATCCATCACAGACTGCACACAGTTCACATAACGCCTTGGAATGTGGATGGAAACCAGTATTCCTTGAGGAGCCCTTGGAGACATGGGGAGAACATGCAAACTCCACACATTCGTAGCAGGAATGAGTTCGAAACACACTGAGCCATCATACTGCTTGGAAAACAAACTGGCTTAAACGTGGCATCTGAATGTTGCATTATCACCTGAGAATTAACTACGGTATGTTAGTGTGCACGATAACACACTATGTGCGCCTGTGCGGTGCCACCATGTGAAACATCAGGAAAGTGCAGTGGGAGTAGGACCATGACCCAGGCAGGGCCAAGCCAGAGAGAGGGCAGCCCTTGGTTCTTGGCAGAGGCTGAGAGCTGGTGATCGATAGCCTGCCTCCTTGGGGACAGGATGTGCTGGTGCATTGTTGTTAATTAAGCCTCATATTGGGGGAACCTCACTCATAAATCCTGGAAGGACTGGAAGTGGCACAGCACTGCCGTGAAAGTTTGGTACAGCGTTTGCTGTAAAACGCTGTAAGAAATAAATTACAATTGAAGATCAAAGGAATCTCAGCAGCCCTGTTTCCATCACTGGAAAAGCAACTGTGTGACCACTATTGTACAAGCAAAATAATACTGTAACAGATATTGAATGGGAAGAGTAACCATGTGACTTTTATTGCACAAGCAAAGTAATCCTGCAGTCACCATACTGGATGGAAAAAGTGACCATGTGATCACTGTTGGAACAGGCAAAATTGTAGATGTGATCAGGTCTTTTAGATTTATGAACTTGCCTACATGAGATATAAACGATATAACGAGTATTTTGCATCCACGTGATGTAACACAGAAAAGCTGATGGACTCAGCAGTGATCTTATTAGCATAAGTTTTCTTTCAGCTTCATAAATCGAACGTACACACTTGCCTTGCTTACTAAAGAGAAATTGATTTGCTAAATTCAGTAAATCTGCATATCCATATTAGGTCCAATTAACATAGTCTATTAATGTTACACGTATCTGCCACCTCCATTTCTGCTGGATCAGAGTCCCGAATTCAGGGGAAATAATTAAATAGGCTTTAGAACGCCTAAATCCTCATTTAGATATATGCTAATTTCACGCGGTTAATTTGCAAATTATGGAGACGAGGGCTCTCTTCCCTGCTGGCACATTGTTTTACGCAAGTAGGGTGAAGTGCAGGGTGGGGGCGAGGGAGCTCTATGTGCCCCTCCCAGCCCTTTACAGGTGAAGTGCATACAGAGCAAGGTGGGGTGGGGGGGGCGAGGGAGCTGCATGTGCCCCCCCCCCAGCCCTTTACCTCAGGAGCTTTTGGAAAATAACGTGCGGCAAGCAATGCTAAATTTAGACATTTCCTTTTCACAAATCATCAATATGATTATTATAATAATTATATTATTATTATTATGATTAATAATAACAATATTATTATTATTATTGTTGTTGTTGTTGTTGATGATGTTGTTGTTGTTTAAGCTGAATCGATTTCTATCAGACTTTTGCGTAAAAGTCATTCTCCACATGTAAGCCAGAGCTTAAATGACATGCAAATGTCAAACTTAAATATCAAATTTGTTGTTTTACACTGAATAATGACCTTAAAGAAATGACTTCAAAGGCAAGTTTATTTAGGCCCCTACTACATGTATTTTAATAACTGAGGAAATGACTGAAAAGCACTTTATTACTAAGGTATTCATGCTACCCCAACCCTGCACTGGATAAACATTTTGGAAGATGCACATATTGATGGATGGTACTTTGCATAGTTTACTTTGTCAAAATGAATTATTAGGCCAAATACCAAATGCATCTCATGATCTTATCACTTTGTAATAAATATCAATAATGAAACGGTGTCATTTCCTGTCTGCCCTATGGAAATGCGGCAGGACCCGCTGGCTTCCCTCGCCCTGGTCCCGGTGTGAGACGCCCCTCCCACCAACGGCCATTTTCCCAAAATGAAGAGAGGGTCATTTCTCCAGGACAGATATCCTGACCCTCTTCCCATAATGCATCTGCCCAGTCATGGCCTCCTGCAAATGGCTGGCACCCCTTCATTCCCTCCCTCGTTTCACGCCCGCTGCCTCGCCTCAGCCTCTAGCCTCCTTATTGGCCCCCTGTTACTCCTAACCCTCCCCTTATTAATTTAGCGTGTCCCCCTTATGGATTTTGATCCTATCCCTTCATTTCTCCTTTGCCTTCTCTCTTGCTTGCTCTCCCGCACTCCTTAATCTTTCCTGCATTTTCTTCCTCCTCCTTCTCCATCCACACTGTATCGTCTTCTGTCCACCGCCTGTCACGGATGGTCCGACGGCCCCCCGAGCTGGATTTCCCAAAATAACCCATTTCTGTGCACTACAATGCCGGCTGATGGTTTGCGGTGTTATCGTGTAGCTGGATAACTGGATCTCAATCCCGGTCGGCATTTGGCTTTCCTGTCCTGACTAAACGGCTGTTTCTGATGGTTTCTACTGCCGATTCCACCGCGTCTTTGACAAATTGTGACGGTTAAAGGTTTATATTCCCTTACAGCCTCTTTCACAGGGTTTGGCCTGAGCTTTCCCAGTCCCAAATAGTTCCAAAATAAACAGGAAGAATAAAAAAAACTAAAATGAAAAACACATTTGACTGATTTTCCTATAGATTTGTCAGGTGTAGCCATTCTGTACTCATTTATACAGCTGAGTACTTACTGAGGCCATTAAAATAATTCACTCAAGGGTAGATTGATGGACAGCTGTATAGGCCCAGAAGTTTTTCTTGGCTTAAAGCCCATATTCTAAATAGTTACAATACCGCACACCTGCTGCTGCTGCAACATGTGGAACCTTACCTCAATTTTTTGGGTTACTTGCTTGTTATTTAGTGCTATGTAGTGGTACCTAAAAAGTGTTGGTGTTAGCATATAAAAGCCAGGAAGTGTCCCACAGTGTCCATTACTCCTCCATTATTTATACCACATTTGATTCTGCTTTAAAAAGACTTTTGACACGTTGACGTTCAGTGCCAGAATCGCACCGGTACCTTTTGTTAAAATACGGACTGCTTGCCTTTCGGTTCACTGGCTGAGGTGTAGAAGCTCTCAATCACAGACCTCTGCTGTGAAAGCCTGGAGTCCAGGCGGGCACCTCACAAAGAGGATGCTGCATATCCTGAATTTGCCTTTAAGGGGTACGGATTACTCGCTGCAACTAGGAACACCCGCAAACACATAATCTGTGCTTAAAGGAATCTCACAGAGTCTAATTGGACAGAGCAAATTCAAATCTCCCCCCATTATCTGGGAGATTCTCAGAAAGAGACGAGAGTAAGCCGTTCAATCTCTGAGGGTATCACAAGCGCCTCCCTGATGTTATTACCCAGGTTGGCAGATAGGGTTGTTTTGGTCAGAAATGCACAATAACTGGTCACAAACACATACTAACTGCACCATAACATTTCACAAGCCAGCTATCAAATAAGTTCTTTAATTCTTCAGTAGTATTTATGAGCATGTGAGACATGCACCATTTATAGAAAACGTGAAGAGCTCCCCTGGTGACTGTCAAACCAAACCCATTGCTAAAGTTAACCTTTCATTGTCCCTGACTGGTTTTTAATCTAAAGCCTGTTCTTATTCCCACAGTGCTATTAAAGGTGCCCTCCGCCAGGAATCCACACCTATCTATGGCGCTCTCTATGCTAATGCAGATTGGTTACCCCACTCCAAAACCCACTCAGGGAACCTTCAGTGTCGGAGCTCCATTGGGGAGTCATTCCCAGATATGGCCGCTCTCGTTTTAGGCTGAGGCCTGCGTGAAGAGAAGAGGCCAATCTCCATAATCTACAGAGAGATGGCACCCCCTTCCCACATCGACTCTTGAACGCTCTGTCAGAACTTAATTGTGGAGTACTGTGACTAAATTAAGACACTCACAGGCGGGGTGGGTGAGCACGAGCATAAAGGAGCAATATCTTATTTCTGTTTCTGTGTGACAGCTGGGTTGGTCTTTTAGCATGCGAAGCTCTGTCAGTAGGATAAAGAAGCGGAAAGCGAGCGGGATCTTCTGGCATAAACGATAGATCTTTCTGGTCAAATGCAGGACATTGAGGAGCCGTGTTTCCAGCGAAGCACCGGCCAGTCTCCCTCCTGTCCCCTCCTAGGGTGAGGTATCCTGTTATTTAGGAGGAGAGTCTTCAGGAGCATTTGAAGTCTGTTTCCGGTGAGATTCTGCACAGGCTGGCAGACTCACTGCCTCTGTAAAGACGTGATAATAGATATTAAACTCAGTCCGTTACCGATTCTGCTTTTTTCTCATTTCAGTGCGGACATACTCACCTCAGGCCCCTCCCCCACGTGCCCCCCCACCCCCAACCTAAGCAGAACCAAATAAATAAATAAAGCCCGTAATGAATAAATGAGAGTCACCCAGGATGCTGGTTTCTCTGTGGGGGTGGAGCAGCAGTGTGTGGGGCGGGGGGGCTTTGTGTGAGCCTGGGGGGCTCCTAATGAAGGTGCCGGTATTAAAATGAGAGCGCGGGGTCCGCCAGCGCAGGCTCCTCCACTGCGCCTGATTGAAAATGGAACAGCTGTGATGATTTAATTTACATGTTAATAACCAACAGGCCTCCAGAAACCGTCAAATAAATGCCTTTTTATTACCAGCCCTATCTCCCCTACTGCAGCAGGAATGGCGGGGGGAGGGGGTGTGCTAGTAATTAATTGTTTTAAGCGATTCTATTAAAACAAAAATTATCTGGAGAAGATGTGCGGCGCCTACTTTGACTGGTTGGTGGGGGGGAGGGGGGGGGGAAAATGTTCATTGGCTATTTTTGCCCACTCCCCCAATATGTGATGTGGTTCTATCTAGCCGATGTTCCCTTTCTTTTTCTGCCAAATCCCAGGAATGACTATTTGTTCCCTTATAATGCAGACTGGTTATCTCAGCTGGCAATGGCGGCTTTGGGGTTAAGAGCTGTGGGGGCGGCACTCACTGGGGGCAGGATGTCATTAACCTGTGGGGGAGAAATAGCTCATTTGCACCAGAGCCCAGGTTTGGCGTGGCTGGATTCAGAAAGAGAACACACTCTCCTCATATGCAGATGAAATGTATATCTATCTATCTATCTATCTATCACATGTTTTTAACCTGATTAGCATACAAGGGAGGTATGTTGGCAGGGAGCATTTGATCACTCTGACAGTCATGCGATTGGAACATATGACCTTCCGGGTAAAGATCCCTAACCCTAATCCCAGGCTGAGGTGATTATGGAGCCCACCCAGAATCCCAGGGCACACTGCAGCATGTGATATTAACTAAACATAATAAGCACTGATAACTGTGCAAACTGCTTCACCAGTCATACAAAAGCACAGGAATGTTTTATAACCTGTCATATCAGTCAATTTACGCTTGAATTTTCCTGGGTAGGTTTAATTTTGACCATATTATTTTAAAAAAGTAACGTGCTGGTACACAGCCAATTTTCAAAACTAGTTTCCAGGAAACTATTCCCATTCTCTCGCAGAAATGCAGCTAACGTAACGTTTCTTGGATTGTGGTGACTTCGGATGACAGGAGGAGAGGCTCATTCTGTACTGAGAAACAAAAAGAGTGAACCTTCACTGTCTGTGACCCTAAAAGCACCAATTATGAAGCCCTGGTTGGAACACATGTGTCAAAGTGTGTACAAAGTGCAGTCTCTGATGTTCCATAAACATTCCACCCATTTTCTGGGACTAGTTATCCTATTCAGGGTTGTGGAGGGTTCATACCCAATCCAGGAGGCTACAGGTGCAAGGCAGGGAACAACCCAGTATGGGGCACCAACCCAGGGCACACACACACACACACACACACACACACACACACACCATTCTCACCCCTAGGGGCAATTTGGTATCTCCAATTAACCTCAGCATGTTTTTGGATTGGGGGGGGGGCAGGGCAAACCAGAGTACCCAAATGAAGCACCACAATGACACAGAGAGGTGTGAAGCAACAATGCTAACTACTGTGCCATCATGATCAGAAATAAGATTACTTTAATTAACAATATATGTTACTTAATTAGCCATTATAATACTCCTAGCTGTAAATGTGTGCAGTTTGCATACTATTACTCCCCTGTCCCCATTCGGCCCATCAAGCTCATTTGGGAGGAACTTAACTAATAGCTCAGAGTTGTTAAAATCTTATCTAGCTCTGAT
>JAOYFF010000041.1:35283658-35294768 GCA_025773925.1 Cryptomyrus ogoouensis
ACAGGAGGCTCCACACACTCACAGGCTGCATCACACACACTCACAGGAGGCTCCACACACTCACAGGCTGCTTCACACACACTCACAGGCCACTTCACACGCACTCACAGGAGGCTTCTCACACTCACAGGCTGCTTCACACACACTCACAGGAGGCTCCACACACTCACAGGCTGCATCACACACACTCACAGGCCACTTCATACACACTCACAGGAGGCTCCACACACTCACAGGCTGCATCACATACACTCAGAGGAGGCTCCACACACTCACAGGCTGCATCACATACACTCACAGGAGGCTTCACGGACAATCACAGGTTGTCTCACACACACTCACTGGCTGCTTCTCACACTCACAGGTCGCTTCACGCACACCCACAGCCCACTTCACACACTCACAGGTCGCTTCACACACACTCACAGGCCGCTTCACACACATTCAGATGTCACCTCACACACACTCACAAATCATCATTTAAGAAATGAAAGTAAGTTTGCATCACCGATCGCTATCACGACTGCCGTAGCTATTGTAATAGTAGTAGTAGTAGTATTACTATTATTTTCTAAGCATCACCTTTGGAGTGTTACACCCGACGGTCTTTTTCATGCAGCAATCTTTGAATCTTAATGCAAAGCGATCAGGCCAAACTGCCAAGAAATAAATGAACTATCACGTTGAATAATAAACAAGTTGGTGACAAAACTGCCAAAACTGTGACTTGTTAAACACCTTTAACAAACAAGAAGATCAATGGATATAAAAGTTTAATTCACATAATAAGGGCATTTTTGCAGTTTCCATTCTCCAATTCTTCTTTTGATTTTTAGTAATGAACTGTTACTAAACAATTGAAGTAATTATTTGCAATGCTTTAACTGGGTATGACGCTTCCTAAAGTATTAATTAGGCAGATGTTAATTTTTCTGTTTTCATCCTTCTGGGTTGTTCTGAGATGGTTGGGTGGGGCATCGAAAGTTGTTCTGCGAATCAGGTGGTATTCCCAAAAGCTGCTTGAATGTTCCGGTTTTGTTTCCTGGTGATCCCAAACCAGGAGCCTCCGTACTGTCCATTCTCAAGGGGTTCACGGCTTTATCATTTGATAATTTCGCTCCCTTTCATGTATCTGGATGGCCCGCTGCTGCACGGCTCCACAGCCACTCCCGGGGCCAGACCAACAGGGAATCCGGCCCCCGGATCCGATCTCCTGTGACACCCCGAGATCCCCGTGTCATGATCTCCAAGCTACACGGTTCTTCCCCATTGCTGCACTTCACACATGAGCCACACCATCCTCCCTGCAGCCACACAGAGTGCTCTCTCTACCCATCACTGGGCAGGTCGATGGTGTAGTGTGCCAGCACCAATGATGGAAAGAACACTGCTCACATATATTTCAGAATGTGTAAGTATCCCAAGGCTACCAGAGTGATGTCACTGTTGGGACAGTCATCAAGGCCCAAACGCTCCAGGGACACTGGCTGACCCTCACTTCAAGGATTAAGAAAATAATAAAATCTTACGCTTTTGTGTCTTGTGGGCACCAGAAAGCTTTAATCAAACACAAAACACAAATACAAATCAAGGGGCATCATTAAGACAATAAGTAAAATTATGGCAATAAATACCTAAACACAGTGTAGTTGTGCTACTTACTTGTATTTGCTTTGAACAAAAGTGCCATCTGAAGACTTTAAGATTTGTGAAAAAATTGTGGAATTTAAAATACATTTCTACTGTTTGTTTTTTTGTAAAGTTGCTGTATTTGTCCTGAGTTGCTTGCTGTGCCTGTAAATGCTTCTCACTGATCTGCATGCCCCTGCAGACCAAACAGGTGTTGGGTTCACCCAGGCATGAGAAGCAGGGGCTGCCTGTTGCAGGGAGAGGAGCTCTCTCCCCCCACGTACCGCAAAAAGCGATTCACTCCTGGCACGCTCGATTTCGGCCGCACAACCTGCACACCTCCATCACCACAGATCTGCTTGTTCCCACCCCTGGGAAGAAGAGGGGCAAAGATTACAGCCTTTAACCTGAACATAATCCTTGTGGGGGGGCAAACCCTTTATACAGCACCATTATATAAGGAGTAAGGGGATCAGAATATGTGGTGGGAGTTAGGTCTTCGCTCTGCAGTCCGAATTGCAATCCGCCATGTTTTTAAAGTCACGCCGACATTCTTTTGTCCTCATTGGCTGCCAAGAACAACTGGGCCGGGCTTGTCTTGGCATCCGATCAAAAAAATGGCCTGGACCCAGTCACACGGCAACTGAAAACATTTACACAGCTGGGACCTCGAACCTGGGCGGTCTTTCTGCAGGGGCCCCTGGCCCGGGGAGAAGGGGGGAGGGGTGAGGGCAAGCCTAAGCAGGGTTTTGGGGGCCCACCTGGCCCTACCTTCCTCACCCAGGGGTGCCCCCCCCCCGGGAGTGTTAAATCCCAGGATTTGGGATAAACGGCTGGGTGGTCGGAGATGGCTCAGAGTCCCTGGGAGTGCTCCTCACCAGGGGCCACACACCCCCCCCGGCTCCTGGCAGCTGAAGCCCCTCTGTTTATGTTCCACTGAGATCCTTTTTCCATTCAGTCAGCGGCTTCAGCCGAGACGGCACGACCCAGATTATAAGACGCCTGCTAATTGGATTATGCACAACAGGCTGTTTTATATAAAACTAGTTTTCCTCTGAGGTGTCTTTCATCTGCTCAGTGGCATCATATCTAATATGAAAGTCTGACATGAGCCCCTCTGACCTCTGCGGACGGAGTTTAGGTATCAGATTCCAAGCCCTTATGTACGAGGTGGACACTGAAAGGAACCCATCCTGGGGGCCGGCGTCGGTGGCCCCTTACGGAGCCATTTATGGCCCGGGATGTCCTTTCCATATCTGCTCCTGGCTATCGGGCTCCCTGCTTCTTGTTTTAGCACATGGCTCTAAAAGCACCGCTACCGGCACGGAGCGCGGTTCCGTGAGCTTGGGAAGAGCTTGGAGCCGTCTCCAATAAAACGTTTTAATCGCTCGCTTGGAGCGGCCATATGCAGAAGTACATTACGCTCACACACAAGGCAGATTGTTGCTCTTCGGGGCAGCTGTTCAGATTTTCCCTCCCAGGAGAGAGAGAAAGGGGGGGCTTCCTAGTAAGGTTTTAACGGAATAGTTTATAATGCACTCCAGGTGACAGAGGAGAACGAGACTCTATACGAGAAGCGTATGGAGACAGAGGGGGGAGGGGCTTTAAGTGGGAGGGGGCAAAAGTTATGAATCTGTGTTTTCAGTGACCTGGTGAACCCTAAGTAACTGGCAGTTCCCTTATTTTTTGCGGTGACATCAACCTCCAACCTGCGACAGCTTCAAAGTCTGGTCTGGGGGGCCCCCACTCCGTGTTTCACGTCTCACACACAAAAAGCCGTTATGTTCCTCTCCAAATGGATGTTTTTGCATACTGAGCATCTGGGCTCACTGTCATGGAAACTGATGAGGCCCACCCCCCTGCAAAAAAAAAAAAAAACAAGAAAAGAAAGAAAAACTTCTAACTGAAACCAGATTTCTTTTTTTTAACATGTGTTCATGCAACCCTGTAAATTTCAGCTCTGCAGGCCAGATATATAGGTACCCTCCGCATTTGTACTCGGTAGATGTGACTGATCACAGCGTGGCTCTGATACCCAGAGACCGACTGACAGAGCAGCTTTACCTAGTTACCTAGTTAGTTCAGATTGCACATAAACAATAAGTAATTCCCAGTTCATTTGTTGTTTGTTGATTTTTGTATACAGCAGGATTTTGTGCAAATATATGGCCCAACAAGACACAACAGCGCATCAACTGAGCAATATTGGACAGCTTTTTAATCTTTTTCATAACATTAATCAAACTGCCTAAGAATGTTTTGTCAGTTTTATTAAACAAAGAAGTGTAACGTTACAAACAAGGAAATATGCTAAACTTCCAGGGAGGGTCTGTTACGTCAGGACAGCGATGGAAATGACGTGATCCTGGAAGCGCATTGCGTCGTGGGTTCCAGGCATTGATGCGTTAGGTGGTTCTGCGGTTTGGTAAAGGGGGTGTGGTCACGTGGTCTGCGTCACCGAAGGCAGCCTCAGCGACCCTGTGTGGGAGGATGTTAACACAACGCTGCGCTTAGAAGGGGCGATCTGTCAGGTGAGGCTAAGCTGCCTCAGAGTGCTGTCCGAGCTGCTGGCACGGCTGGAGCCTGTAAGCGGATCTGCAGATAATCTGCGGTCTATGGCCAAATCTTCAGCTGACACTTCACCCCAGATACTGTACAAAGACCCCGTGCACGCTCATTTTAATACGTGACGATTAAATCCCCCTGCGCTGCATTATTCATCGATCAGCCGCTGAGTGGGCTACCATAACACACAAAACGACTGCATTTTCAACTAAAGCTATTTATGTTGAATTAAGGGGATAACAGCACCATCCTACTGGGACTCGAACATGTAACACTTTGATTACAAATGCACATATTTAAAATTTCATTCACAAACAAACAGTGATATTCTTGTCTTATTTTTCCCACTGCTGCGATTGATTCAATGCTCTTGACACTGAAATTGGCTCATTGCTCTTAATAAAGCAGTTGGTTCACTCATCTCCCCCACTGTAATTCCTCCCTACCCTTACTGCACCAATAAACTTTTGTTTATTCTGATCGAGTTAACTCATAATCTGTTATTGGGGAGATTAATCCCCATAAGGTTTCCTGTAGCAAGGTGATAAACTGATAGTTGAACTTCCTGCTACATGATGAAGCTGAGAAGTGAAGACCATCTGTGGGCTCTGTCCTGTAAAGGAGGAAGAACACTCTGTTCAGGCACCAAGCAGAGGAGGCAGTGTGTGCCCAGTGGCTGTATCATGACCTTTTAGGTTCTTATTGTCCTCCAGAGTGATGTTCCAGTGCATTAATAATACATTACAGCAGTGTTTCCCAATCCGGTCCTTGGGAACCCACAGACAGTCCATGTTTTTGCTCCCTCCCATCTCCCAAAAATGTGGACACTCTCAGGGAGCTCGGAGGGAGCAAAAACGTGGACTGGCTGTGGGTCCCTGGGGACCGGATTGGGAAGCACTGCATTATGATCTGCCTGCTCCAGCAACACGCGTGATGCATTCATGTCATCAGTCTGTTCCCGTCATGGATGAGTCTCTGAGAGACAGTGGGTGATCGTCTCAGCTCTCCAGCCATGTCAATGCGATTATCCCCCCGGCACACCCAGAAACACCAACCACTCCCATTCCCAGAAAGCCGCCCTCCCAGCCCACAAGGGGCTCCTGTAAAACAGAGAATTCCCCCTTTGGAGGCCGCAGGCTTGTCTCCCTGCCTCGGGGAGAGATCTGTTTGCTTTGGATCAATGGGATTCTTCAGCGAGCTGTGATCCCAAGCGGGTGAGACTCTGAGAGGGGTGTGGCTCCACATCGATCGGATAACGGGGGGAAAATTAAAGAGGGATTTAGGAACTTTCTGCCTGTTTTTTTTCCCTTAACATCGGTACACTTCAAAGATTAAGGGCCAAAAAAAATAAATGAATAAAATAAAGAGGAGAGAGTTAATTACCTCTCCAAGCAATCAGGGTGAATAGATTACTGCCATCACATGTCACTTGGGACTTGATCGCTTAAAAGGTTTATCATAATCATTCCGATAATTATAACTGCCAAATAAATCCGGTGAGTCATTTTTAATGTTTTGCCATTTAAATAATGAAGTGGTTGATAAACACTGGATATAGTTCCACAACTAGTTAGGTATAAAGTTAGTTTTCAGGGGACACACATTTTATACATGGTCATGGTCAACCTGGAGCCTATTCTCATGGGGGCAAGGGACACCCTGTACAGGATGCCAGCACATCGCAAGACAGGGGACACCCTGTACAGTATCACAAGGCACACACACAAATACATGCACACAATTGCATAATAAGGGCAATATTGAGATACTGGTTCATATAACTGCAGGAATCCCATAAGAACAGAGGGAAAATATGCAACTCCACACACATAGAGCCAAGGGTGAAATTCTAGCCCCAACCCTGGAGGTATGAAGCTACAGTGCTATGCATCATTTCAGGTCTATCCCAGCCAATAAAAACACATAAGGTTGCAGAAGGTCACACCTGGGACCTTAGCGGCCGTCCTGTCTCACCTGTGCTATAGTCTGTCTATTTCTCCTCACGCTGAATGCCTGCAGAGACACAGCCGACCTCCTGTCTCTGTGAATGGGGCAGCTTTTCTCCGCATTCACAGTATCTAACACCCGAAGGACACACCTTCACCTTCAATGCAAAGCTGCTTAAACCTGCCATACTGCTTCTGATTTTTGACATTTTATATGAAAATATCATTAAATGTCAAAGTAAACTGAAACTAGCATATGTTTCAGACTTTAATCTATAACTTCAGCATGAATCACTGTAACTAGTGACTGAATATTAAGCATGTTTCTGCTCAAGGTACCATTACTGTAGTAACAATGACGCACTTTCACTAAGCCCTCTTTACTTCAATCTGCCAGTGGAGACATTCCTAAATGACACACAAAGGTAAAAAAAAATATTGGACTAAATGTGATTCTCAGGAACTTTTTGAAAAAGATTTTAACACGTGTGACAGGATTTCAATGCTTTTTTTTTGCAGATAATGTTGTGAAAATGTGTTTGTTTTGTAAGGTGCTACAATAGAAACATTTGTTATTATGTTATTCAATGTTGTATGATTATTTTAAAGTCCTAAAACACAGATGAGGTGCTATGCCACTCTTATTCTTCATTGTGAATTATTTGAAGTGTGAATTAAAAAAGGAGAATGTTAAACTTGCCCCATGTTTGACAGACATAAACTGCAGCTTGGTAAACTTATTAATCCATAGTTAAGCAAAGACAGAAATATAGTTAAAACAAAAATGTAAATAATGAAATTAAAAGGGCAGGAGAAACAGCCGTTCTCGTGCGTGTTGTGTGGCGGCCTCTCGGCCTGACAGGCGTGCTAATTGGCCTGTCAGGCCGATAGGTGTAGCGCGTTCCCTGGGTTCACCAGTAATGAGCTGACAGCGTGCTTTGCCGTCCGGCGCGGAGTGGCGGCATAGACGCGGCGCTACAGCCGCTCAATTAGGGAGCAGATTTCAGATGAAGAGTTCCGATTCTTCTGGCCCAATTAATTAGCACCGGGGGAGAGAGAAATGGCACACAGACCAGGCCAGGCTCCCAGGAAGCCACCGGGGACTCTCACTATCTCGCTCTCTTGATGCCAAAATAAACACAGTCAAATACCAACAGGTTGCCCTGGTCGAGATCTAGCAAGGCTTCATGTCGGGGTTGTTAATTGATAAGCAAATCGGAAAATGGAGGTGTGACTCCAGACACCTGCTGGCAGGGAGCGGTACTGCATCACTCCCCCCACTGCAGGGATACACCCCAGCCTCTCAGCCCGAACTTTCCACACAGCTAAACCTTTTCTCCTAACCTGATGATTCTGTCTCTCTCTCTCACTCGCTCTCTCTCTCTATCATCAACACGTGACCCATACACACTAGGCACGTGTCCAGCAAGACAAAGCTACGTAAGCGCCATAACGTCACAAATACGTCAACTCTTGCTGGGTGAGCTTTTTTCTTTATTACTGAAACCAGAATGATATATTCCCTAAGTGCATGATGTCAACAGACTGTACGTTCCACACACTGGGAAATCTTCAAGAAATATGGACATAAATAAATATTCATATACAGTGCGTATCGTTAAATGAGTTCACACTCCTAATAGTAGACTTTCTCAGAGCACAGTTATTCTAATTCATCTAAAAGAGGCAAGTGAATAAAGGTGTCAGGTGTTGTGCTGGCTATTTATTACACCGGAGTCGTGTTACGAAGGAGAGCAGGGTCCTCCTTTCTCATGCTGCTGATGTCTTGACGATGCGGCCCCCTCGTACCATGAGAACGCGGCTGAGTGCCCCTGGCAATGATCACACAGAGGTGTATGGGTAAAGGTCAAAATAGCAGCCAGGCAAATGTCACCGGGGTGGGGCAGGGGGTTACATAGGGTTGGGTGGGTGTGATGCCGTTTGATTTGGGGACAGGGGTGGAGACAGGTTTAATCAAAAACAGCAGGGGCAAACAGGAACACGAGACGGTGTCTAAAGATGGGAGACACGGGACCACAAAACGGGTGTCAGGATGATGAGAGGGTTACAGCAGGGTGTGGGATCATGAGTTTTTGGTAACCAGTAATAAGTGCTGTGAGCTGATGTTCATCCCCCAAAATCTCCCAGTGGCAGGAGCTCTATAGTACACACAACCAAAGAACAACAGCAAACAGAGCCCTGAAATTCTGTGTCTGCATGTTATAACCTCCTGATTGAACAGTAATCTCATTTTTATTTCTATGTTAGAAATGACACCACAACAGCCACTGACATGTATGGTACTTATAAACCAGAGAGACACTCAGAGACGCTGATATAGATGTTACTTAGAGCACAGCCTCACATCCTCACAGAGATCCAGACAGCCAGGCTTTGGCAGATTTTTTCTCTTTATTCATCTAGCTATTTATTTTTTAGCAGGACATATTCGGCGAGTGACAAAGCAAATAAGTGTCACTGTATCTGAAACAGGAGTGACGCCCGTTTAAAAACACACACTGCTCCTCCTCTGTTTTAACAAACAGTTTACAACTGAAGTCACAGTGTGGCCTTACAGGGGAGGTGATGTTTTTTGCCTCTCTTTGTCACTAATATCCCGTTTCCCATTGAGTTCCAGTCTCCCGTACATACATATTTATTATAAGTGATTACCGATATCGGAGACACTTTGTCAATAACCATAAGGACGGATTTATAATGCCTGGGGCCCCTGACCTGCGTCCCTATCGGTCAGGTAAGTTACGCAATTACAACAATTACTCAGCCGTCATCTATCAATACCAGAAGCGCCGATATTGTCGGTCAACCGAAAAGAAAAAAAAAATCCAAAAAAACCGAACATTGGAAAAGGAAATGAAATGAGCGAAGTCAAAAGGATCAATGAGAAGATGGAGAATAACTAGCTGTGTGAGTTTCTGATGCCAAGGCTGTTTATGGACAGAATCAAACCATCAATTTAGCCCTGAAGAGGACCTGGGTAATTGTTGTCATGGCGAAACTACAATCTAATTACATACCACAGCCAAACAAAGTGTTAATGTATTAAACAATTGGTGTCAGATGATAATTTATGTCCTTTTCTCAAAGACTGCCTTGGCTACTTTTCACAATAAAAGACTTTGGTGATCGCTGTATTTAGTGGTTAGGAGACCAGCCCATAAAGCTGTTTTTTTTAACAGATCATTTAATGAAAAAATATTTTTATGATTCCATCTGTATATGGCTCACAAAAATTTATAAGGCATCAAGCAGCAGATTGTGACATTTATTCACTATGATATTTCACACTAAACTAGCTCGATACACATTTAATGATTATAATTATATACTTGAAAAATGAACAAAATGCTGATATGTTTTTAAAGCTCTGACCTGACCTTCATGAATGAGCAGAATCAGTTCAGAGCATGAATTAGAAGAGTCTTCCATGAATTCCTAAAGATTTACGGCTGGAATATTGGCGAGAAAAGCGAGGGCACGAACGCGTGTGTTAGCCTGTCGAGGGCGTCACCCTTTCTGCGCGGGCAGCCGCATCGCGCCTGGAAAATGCCATAACAAAGGAAGAGGGAGCTGTCAAAGTGTCTCTGCTGAAAACAGTGGGGGGGGATTCTGTGAGACCACGTGCACGTGTGTGTGTGTGAGGGAGTGCGCACGTGTGTATGTAAACGTGTGTGTGTGTGAGGGAGTGCGCGTTTGTATGTAAGTGAGGGCCACGGGCGGATAAACACAGACACTTCCTCATTTCAGTTTTTAGGGGCTGAATGGTGTCGTGGGTGGTGGCGGTGAGGGGGGGGGGGCAGAGAGATAAGATAAGAGAGATATGGAAAGAAAGGAGCAGGCGACAAGACAAGACAAGCGAGGGTATGGAGAATGAGAGAGATTCGGGGTGGGGGGGTCAGACAGGGAGGGGGATGAGATTGCAGCCGGGAGGCCGATTAGTATTCATACAGCATGCAGCTCCGGAGAGGATTAATGGACTCTGATGCCTAATATCCTGGAGAACAATTAATTTGCCCACAGTTTTGTCATGGTTGAAAGTCAAATGCTGGAACAGATCGATGCTGCCTGCCTGCCTGCCTGCGGCCGCCGCCACGGCCCCTTCTGCCGGCCGCGCGTTTAATTTCATCATGATCACCCCCCCACCCCGCCCCGCCTGCCTGCCTGCCTGCCACCCCAAGCAGGCCGCCCATGACACAGCGGGGAGGGCGGGTGGCCGCATGCCAGCAAACCCAGATCACACACACACATATACACACACAGACACGCAACCACACACACACATGCACACACACATACAGAGGCGAACGTGTGCTGAGACACGCATAGACGATTTTTATGCACAAGAGCCTCTACAGGGACAGGCACACGTGTGGATGCATAGACATGTATGAAACCACAAGCCCGCACAGACGTGTGCACACCAGGCAGGCATACACACACACGCACACAATTGATCACAGATTAAAAGACCACAGATCAATTAGTCAACACGGTTGCAGTTCTAGTAATATTTAATTTTTCAAACAAATAAAACAGCCCTTCTAATCCCTGTCATTTAATCATTCTGCTGTCAGGTCCCTGCCTTTCACTGTGGCCTGTTTAGCAACCTGCTGATCTACTTCCGGGAGGAAATCATACGCATTCCTTTGTTTACCAGTGAAGGGGATGAGTAAAGATGGGTCCCTGGGTGGTGCTGGTGCGGGTTGAGTACTCCTATGGCAGCAATGTGGGATGAGTCCTCGGATTGCATTGAGGCAGGATGAGTCCAGCCTCCAATGTGGGGTGAGTTCCTCAAAGGCGCTAAAACGGAATAAACTCTGGGATGGTGCTGAGTATGGATGAGTCCTGGGATGGTGCTGAGTATGGATGAGTCCTGGGATGGTACTGAGTATGGATGAGTCCTGGGATGGTACTGAGTATGGATGAGACCTGGGATGGTACTGAGTATG
>JAOYFF010000041.1:35294868-35305236 GCA_025773925.1 Cryptomyrus ogoouensis
ATGGATGAGACCTGGGATGGTACTGAGTATGGATGAGACCTGGGATGGTACTGAGTATGGATGAGTCCTGGGATGGTGCTGAGGCACATGGCAGATGGCCAATGCAATACAGACCCCAGAACACAAGCACTGCATTCCCTACAGGTAGATCTCTTCAGCTTTCCTTTAACCCTGCTTATGTGAAGCTTCAGTGTGACTTTGCTCAGAAACACATGGTGCCCTGTCAAGTTAGCTGAGGACCCCAGCATACACAAGCCCCACCTTTCACAAAGTCAGAAGAAAAAGCAGTCATTTAACCTCTGCAGAACTCACAGTCTTTGGGGGACCCTGGACCCAGTTTAGTTTTATGAATATAAAAAATAAGGTCATACTGCTTTCCAGCTGGATCTCCAATATATATCCACAAAGCTCTATATTAGCTGTTATTTATGTCAGTGATAATTTTGTCCCTTATGTGTGTTAACAGTGCATGGTTATGGCAGTGTCTGTTGCAGAAACATTAAAACATTAAAACACTTTCAGGCTAATTACTTCATTTATTTTTTATTCCATTCTTTCATGTTATAAAAGAATTTTCGTGCTTTTAACAATTATCCACAAAATTAAGTGTTTGCCTTAATGTCACAGAATAGTTTTACACTACCTTGGCTAAACAGTGACAGGTGAGTCTTCCTGTTTCCTTCTAATGGCTGCTAACGGTCTTCTACTGACTCCTCTGTCATTGGTAGGTGTTGACTAGGATGCTAAGTTCCAGAATTACACCCATTCAGGACTGTACCGGCACTGAATGGACAGCAGGGGTTTGATGAGCGCGCCTCGTCCTGTTCAGCAGAGCGTGATGTACATCAAGCTCGTGGCAACTTGATACACTGATCGCGAAATGCAGCAGACATTTAACTCACACTTTGCAGAGGCCAGGATGATTTTCTTGCTGCTGTTATCTGAGTTCTGTCTTCCAAAGCAGTGTTTCCAAACCCGGGGTCCTCAGGGACCCACAGACGGTCCACATATTTGCTTCATCCCAGCACCCGGGGAAAAGGATGGACTGCCTGAGGGCCCCCAAGGACCGGATTGGGAAATACTGTTCTGAAGTCAAAATTCTTTTAAATAATAGAGATTATACAAAAAGTCATTAAAAGACTGTATGGGAAATTTAAGGAATTCTTAATTGTGTTTTATAAGAGAGTGGTAGCAACATCCATACAGAGTAGGGGCAGGTCCAGACCCCCAATCTTGGAGCAATAGGGGTAACTGCTACCCACTGGGCCATTTACGTACTATAACCTTCATGAAGACTACTGTTATTGTCATTATTCAATAAATCGCATGTGCCATCAGACACACATACGTGTTACTTCTCAGGTGCCATCTTACCTCGGTGGGCAGCAGCCTTATGCCTTCAGGCCGGGGGTTTGAATCCCACCTCCACCCTGAGCGTGACATGCTTACACGCTTCCTCTGTGTTATGAGGGCTTCCTCCCACAGTCCAGAGACGTGGTGATAGGCTAATTGGCATCTCTACATGTCCCGTGGTGTGTGGGTGCCCTGTGAGCACTGTGGCATCCTGGGCGGCCCCCACGTCCTGCCTTATTTTATGTATATATTATGTAGATTGCAGAGCATCAATCCCTGGTAGGTGGGTGCCTCAGCGGGGAGGCCTGACACCTCCCAGCTCCCAGGTAATGAGTTCAAATGCAGCTTCAGCACCATCTGCATGGCGCTTGCATGCTCTTCCCTGCTCGCTCATTTCCCTGATTTCTCTGCAACTGGTCAAGGACGTGCTTATTTGAGTGAATAGGTGACTCTTAATTGTGTGTGTGATTGACAGGGAGGGGCTGCCCTTTGAGAGGCCAGGGGGTTACCCAGGGTGGGCCCTTCTCTTCCGGGATAGGCTTTGCCTTCATATTGCAGCGGACCTGATTGGATAAGTGGTTAATGAAGATAAATAGATAGAATGTGAATGTGAACCATCACTTATCCTCAAACCAAGCATTTAGGCAAATTAATGCATATTTGTCTTAGCGCCCTCTTCCAGCTGACATCTCTTTTACTAAATGTCCTTTTCTGTTCCCTAATTTACTGGTAATTTTTTATCTTAAAATAGCTTCTTGCATAATTTCATCAAATTAATGCAACGTGTTACATTGACATGAATGTTTCCACTGCGCGTCAGTCTGGTAAAACCCCTCCCCACATATGAAAGACGTGACGACACGAGGCAGAATTCTTCTTCATTAACAAATTCATCCGGTATGAAGAACATGTATAAATGTTTTTCCTTCATTTACAAATGATATTAAATGAATATGGCATCTGAGTAAAGTACAATTCATATAGCAGAAACTTACTTTGCAAAATATTTTATTCTCATTTAGATCTGGAGGAGTTGGAGAGCCATGCCTGGATAACGATAGAGTGTCTCTCCTGGCATCTTCAGCAGTCACTGTGAAGTTCATCACAGGCTTGGGTGGTGCACATCCTCAGTGAACATCTCAGATTTGGGTGGTGCACATCCTCAGTGAACATCTCAGACTTGGGTGGTGCACATCCTCAGTGAACATCTCAGATTTGGGTGGTGCACATCCTCAGTGAACATCTCAGATTTGGGTGGTGCACATCCTCAGTGAACATCACAGGCTTGGGTTGTGCACATCCTTAGTGAGCATCACAGACTTGGGTGGTGCACATCCTCAGTGAATATCCTTGGACTCATTTCCAAGGTAAACCTCTAGTCTTTGGTTTGCCCAGTACATTATACCTGTTTGTAGGCTATAGGGCACAGTAGCCCCTGGATACCATCACTCAGAAGAGGCCAGTATGCATCTGCAGCACACATAAACACCAAGGTCCTCTCTGGTCCTCATTCTATGTCTGCTTCTGTTGGTGTTGCTGTTTCACCCCAAGCTGTCCTGATTCACAGCAAACTCCACATCAATAGGAGTTTGGACTGACTGCCCCAAAATAAACACGGGTAAATGCTTAGACAACACTTCTTGGCATTGAGGACAAACTAATAAACAAGAAGAGAGAGGTGGAGGCAGACCCAAGGAGGCTGATGAGCTAAGCACAAACCGGAGGGTGGAGAGCGGCCAGCTGGCAGCTGGAATCCACACCTGAAAAGATGAGATGGTCAAAGAGACAGGGAAATGAAGAAAGATGGGAAGATAAAACTGGAATGAAAGAACTGAGCAAAACTCAAGCAAATCAATAAACATGGATTTCTTAGCCTAAATAACCTTGGCCTAAATCCACTCACAGAATTATACAGTCCCTATTTTACTCTTCCTGGACGGACACAGGACAAACAGACAACTTTCTTTATGGGCCTCATTGCGGGGGGGGGGGGCAGGCATTATGGTTTGAAGTACCACTATTGGGGCGACACAGGGGCTGAATAGGTGTGTAAAATGGCACCAGGAGACCAGGCACAACATCACTGGAGAAGCTTTGATTAACATGCCCATAAAGAGGTGGACTATATGCAGATTTTATATGTAAAGAAGCTCAGAAAAGTAGGGAGTTAAAGTCAGAAGAGGTAGAAGATTTCGTTGGAAGACCAAAGGAATATTTCATATGAAAAGAGAAGGCTTATTGATAGATGTTTATCAGGCAGCTGTGGAAATGGTAAGCTACCAAGGGAAGGCAGTTAAGACGCGTGAAAATAGGAGACAAGCATCTCTCCGAGTGTGACAATGAGGGAAGTATGGCAAACAGCATTAATAATGAAATCAAACAACAGCCGCTATCACCAATGGCGATAAAACAATGGAGTGGCAGGGGCTTGGCTCAGCAGCAGAGTCACACACAGTAAATATTTCATTAGCGATACAGATGTTTCAATTAAAGATATATGACAATGATGTCAGATCCCCTAAAGGTTTAGTTTTTTCCTCCTAACAGCTCGAGGATATTCTCATTAGCACGTTAATACGGCACAAATTAAAAGAGTCCTAAGCAAATGTTTAAAAGAGGATAAAGCACATCAGTGGGTGAGAGTGAGCTTCTGCTCCACGGGGCGGCCATGGAGCCCGGCACCTTCCCGCATGACACTGATGCCTGCACTGCTCCTCTTCATCCTGCCTTCTCATCCTCAGAGGGGAAACTTTACATCACAGCTTCTCTCTTATTTTCTCATTCCTGATCAGTACTGGTCCCCTTTTCAATTCTGTCTCTTTTATTCCTCTACGATCTCTGTCGGGACAATTGTCCCAATAATCTGGGTCAGGACTTTTGTCACTGAATTATGCTTAAAGACGGAAGACATGTTAAAGAAATAATTTTTAAAGTGTCACCACATGAATTATTAAAGAGAAGCCCCCAATAAGGTGGTTAATAGAATAATATATGTCTGGGGTGGGGTAGGGTTTCTATAGTGGGATACAGTTTGAGGTGTTCTGTTGGTGATTGCAGACGATAGGTTTGCAATACATTTCTGCCTGCAGCACAGGTGATCATGGGAGTGACTGAATTGGGCCCATTGGTGATATACACAGTAAGAAGCATATACCCTTACTGCCAATGCTCTACCTGTGCCCCGTAAAAAATGAGAGCTCAATAATACTCATGTTGGTGACAATCCAAGCTCGTGCTGGTACTCCACTTCCACAACAGAATAGGTTGGCTTAAGAACTGACCCACTGCTCTCTGGAATGGGACCACAGCCTTAGTATGCCAAAGCTCTATTGGGGGCAGAGTCCAAAACATACAAACATTTAGTTTCCTATCTTTAACCATTGGCCAATTACATTCTGCTAAATCTTAGATCCTTGTAGCTATTAATTGGTGCCATTGCTTCTGTAAGAAAACTCACCCCTGTTGGCATATAAGGTAACAGTGTAAATGTTTGTTTGCCGTTCTGCATGACTTGCGGTTTTTTGCTTTAATGGACAGCTTGCCGAAGCAGCCCAGATGAATTGCTTCGCTCAGGGAGAGGACGGAAAGGCACCATCAACCTTAAATACTGCTTGAGTTGCGCGCAGTGTTATAAACAGTTCTTAACAGAAAGGACTCACTGCGGTCTGAATTGTGTTTGCACCAGAAAACGTGTCTCTGCAGGGAGAAGAAGGTCTTTGTTTTTACCTTATAAAAAAGATTGGAGCGGAGGTGGATCAATCCTCAATGCCAATTTGATTCCTAACATGTCTGACACTTAAAACGGCAAAAATAAAAGCCATAAAGAAACGTGGTGGGGGGACGGGGTCACCCCCCTCAGCATAAATGTCAGCCTTGGTTATGAATTTTTTAAAAAGCTATAAAATCCACTAGCCGCCCCCCCCCCCCAAAGTCATCATGCATTCAATACATAAAACAGCTCACGGGGAAAAAAAAAAACTTTTCCTATATAATGCGAGTCTTCATCAGGCAGCCGGGCTGGTAATAGGACTGGATCTCGATCAATAGAGATGCTCTTCAGGCCATTCGGAGGCATAATGACTTTTGCTTTCTCAATAATTAAGATATTGTCACTGCGCTGACGGCTGGGTCAGGCAATCATTAACCTAATGTTAAATATGCCTTTGTTTTAATTGCTTGCTTAACTCCTTTGGATACCGAAGCTGGGAGTTAAAGGCACAGCGTCGGGAAATCCGTGGGTGTCGCTGTGCGTTTGCTCTGTACACGTGGCTGCATGGGCCTTGCTCTGCTCTACCCAGCCCTTGTAGCTGAGATCATCCCCGGTTGGTCTGGCCCATTAATCGGTTTTCTAACCCACGCATGCTTCTCCCCAAACCATAGGCCACCCATACATGGACTGCAGAGTACTGAATAGGGTGATGGTCCCTATCAAAGAATTGCTCTTGACCTCCATTGGTGGGGGGGGGGCTCTCCGGCCATCCTGCCTCTGTGCCTAAACGTGCCTTTCATCCAATTTCCAGGCAGCCACCACTTTGAAATTGGAGGAGGGTGACGGTGTAGGTGGGGCAACAATGGGTTTTAGACTGGATTCTCAATTTCTCTTCCCTGGGGGAAGAGAACATTAAAACGAAGAAAGAAAGACAGAAGAAAAACAAATACATAAATAAATAAATAACTTCACAAATAGATAAATAAATGAGAAAAAGGAGGCATTGTTGCCTAGAATGTGAGGAATGCGAGGTAAATCTCCAATTCCACCCCCCCCCCAACCAGCGCCACTGCTCCCAGTCTGACTCCAGGTCCCACTGCCAATGTGGGGATTCTGTATTCTCCAGATAACAAATTATCATCTGATGAAAGCTGATCCGTTCCTGATATTGCTCTTGCAAACATTGTCACAACGATTTTCTGTTGCCTGTTCCCATGAAGGTGGCCTCTACTATGTCAATTGGAATAGAGAAAACATACAACTGGAACCTGTGGGGAAAATCCCCGGAACACCAAAGAGATTATTATTACGGCGTCCGCTCACTATAGTAGCTACGGTTTCGCGAATCCTCAAATATTTCATTTTAAACTCACAGTAATAATTTGGAAAATTATAACAGAAATCAACTGCAAATATTGATTCTTTAGCTATCCACTTATCCACCAATAGGAAGCTGAAGAGTGAGCTGGACATATGACAGCGGGGGACATTCTGGATGGTGGCCTGCCCCCCCCCATCACAGAGAGGCCGTGCCGCCAAGCACAGCCCCCTATTACTGAGTGTAAACCAGTCACCTCACAACCTCTTCATATTCTTCACTAAACAATCGAAATTAAAATTGTGTCTAGCTAACATTGTGAAGGAAGCGCAAAATAACAGGCTTCTTTTTTCGCTTTGTGAAAACGTTACAATAAAGACATTTTGACTGATTGCACTAATAATAAAATATAGTTAGATATAGAACTTAAGATTAAAATATAGCTATGAATCACATTTAATAGATTTATGTGATCTTTGGATTTATATGGTAAAGATAATAAAATAACATCTGATATATTTTTTAACTTATTTACAAATCTTATGTATACAGTGTACGTACTAGCATATAAATGCATACAGTCCAAGCCGCAAGATTGTAATTTATAAATTCACACGAACTAGCAAAACATTAAAGAAATCTCATCATCCCACTCCCATCCAAAAAAGTGCCAGAAATTGACACAGATTCCAACGAAATCAACGAAATCATCCGGTGAGCTCTGGCGCACTGAGGAGGAGAGTCCTGAGACCTGCTGCTGCTTGAGGAGGAGAGCCCGGAGACCTGCTGCCGCTTGAGGAGGAGAGCCCGGAGACCTGCTGCCGCTTGAGTAGGAGAGCCCTGAAACCTGCTGCCGCTTGAGTAGGAGAGCCCTGAGACCTGCTGCTGCTTGCTGTGGGTCCACAGCAGCCCTGGGTTGGGGCTCAGCAAAGACAATTATGCTACACGAACATGGCGGCAAGAAGCTGAGAAGCTTAATTAACCCGCTGAACAAGAGTTTTATTATAAATATTTGTGTTCATCATTTTGTATTTTGCCTTCTCTTAGTTTTTTAGGCACGCACATCGTTCCTGTTTGGGTCATGGTGGTTCCCTTTAAATTCCTGTCGGCCAATGGAGGCCCACAGCAGGGGGCGGGGGGGCACTGTTTCTGGGCACAATTGTTTGTTACCTTCTTGTTCATATTTTCTATTCAGTTTTCTTTATAAAATTATTTCTGTAATTTAATGGACTGAATATGTTATTAGGTTTATTGATTTACTTGCATGCATTTGTGAATCTGATTGTGGTGTTTCCCCCATTTATGCTGCTGGACTGGTCACCCAGTATATATGTTTCCCCTGTGTGTTATTCGATAGGTCATTTATGTTCAGTATAAGCTGGGTTATCTTATGTCTTAATTTTGGTTTCCTTCTATTATGTTGACCTCATTTTATTGGGCCCATGCTTTCCTTTTGGTAGATATTCTTTTACATTTTTGGTCCTTAAGTAAATTTTGTGTTGATACCAAACTCTGTGCTCCCGTGTCTGCTTGCTGGTCCCTCATGCTTCTCATGTGACTTACTTTCCCAGAATCCTTTGCCTGGGTTGGTGTCCCTTTAACACGCACGTCGTGTTCGTCGTGTGACCCCTTTATCAGGTTGGAAGCGATGCCCCTCCACAGCCATCTGCACATTCGGCGAGCCCTGCTAATTAATGTGCTAATTGCACTATCCAGCAATAAAAAGCTAAAAGGTCAGCCTCTTATCATTAGCCACTCATAATTAAAATGTATTTAAATAAATATGGTGTCTTGCATATTTTAGTGTACATGCCAAACATCAAGCTTAGATTGAATAACTGGAATATCATAAAAAAAAAATTTAATTCCCAACAAAAAAGTTGATGGATGGTATGCTTGGGTTTTCAAACAGATTACATGTTTTTGAACATAAGCGCAGTCAAACTGCGCAGAAAAAAATAGTTATGGAAGTGTGTGTATTAGTCAATTTAAGATTAATTAAAATTATTTTTATGATGTTCAAATAAAAAATACTGCTGTATTCTAAAAGTAAATGAGTGTCCAACCATTGCCGCAGTATTAATGAAAAATAAAGATGCATGCCTGGAAATGAATGGATTTAAGATATCTTGAAATTGTTCTGACATCCCCAAGCTGGTCTGCCATTGAATTTTCCCAATTAAAGTCCCAATTAATTTTTCAGAATCCCATGTGATTTATGATGAGCCATTTTTAACTTCACCAGAGATTCAAATTCCCCAAAATTAGCAATGGCTCAGATTAACTTGATAGACTTGACTCACTACCCAGCTTTTAATTTTTAATTAGTTATTAATAGTGCCATGTTTACATGCATTTCCAAACTGCGCTAAAATGCTGTGTTCCATGTTTGGGCTTATCTTTTCCTTTATCTGTCATGGTAAGAACAAAGCAACATGAAGATGGATGCATCCATTAGGAATTCAAGGAGGGGGGTGGTGTTTTTAATCACAAGGCTGGGCCACTTTAAGTCAGGGTTTGACTTCATTTAATACCCTTTGGCTCCCCACTGTGCTGCCACTGCTCTGAACAGCACTCTCTCAATCTGCAGGGCACCCCTGCGAATTCATTATCAGCCTAATTAACAATTAAAGCCAGTTTAACCATTCACGAGTTACGCATGTGGCAAAGGTCTGTTTGCTCATGCCAAGCTTCATGTCAAAAGGGCAACATTTTTCAATTTTTCTTTTTTCACATAAACAACAATCATGTGCATTATGTATGTAAAAAAAGGATTAATACTTTTAACTTCCATTGTAACAGAAGCCCACTATATACCTCATAGTGTGTCAGGGATTTAACAAAGGATTCATAGCCAAGTTTGAGAAGCAGACACAGTGTGGACAGTGAAGCTAATGTGTTGATATTCAGTCACACACACACACACACACACACAGACAGGGTTGTAATTATATCATTGTGGGGACTCTCCATTCATTTCTATGGGGAAAATTCTAATCCCAACATGACCTTAACCCCCACCCAGCCCTAACCTTAACCATAAGTAACCAAACCAAATATGAGACTTTTGGCATTTTTACTTTTTTGATTGCATTTACAGATCTTTGTGGGGACCTGAAAAATGGGTCCCACGACATCTAAAAGGACAGGTTTGTATTACATTCTGGGGGATGTAATACAATGTAATATAAATATAATCCACACACATGAAGTCCACATGTTCATACCTTTGTGGGGACTGTCCATTCATTTCTATGGCAAAAACTCTAATCTCAGCCATGACAATCTTAACCCCTACCCAGCCCTAACCTTAACCACAAACAACAAAATATTTTTCGATTTTGATTGCAGTCACGGATCTTTGTGGAGACCTGTTTTTGTCACAAAGTGGGGACAATTGGTCCTTACAATGTAATGTATGCATGGCCCACGCACACACACACACACACACACAAACTCTAGCTACAGCCTCATAACTCACAATAGTGGTAGCATATTCGCAAACTTTGGCTTGAAACTTTCAGTCTCAGTAGTGGCTCAGTTTGCATAAATGATAGAAAAAAATGTTTGTTTGCCATTAATTTAAAAATGGGCAGGAGCGGGACAGCCTCAAACTGACTGCTATCGACTGTATTGAAATGGATGGTTGAAGCCAGGAACCAATCTTTACCTGTTAATATTATAGTGTTTAAAATTTAATGTATTAATCATGTACATTTTCATGCTATTTATTGATGGAAGAAATATAGCTGTTTTCAAATGCCTGTTTCCAGTAATAATATTTCATAGAAAACCCCTCCATCTCCCAAACTTGTTATTGATAGACAATTTATTTTTCTATGGAAGAAAAAAGAGTAAAATTTTAAGCCTCTTAAGATTACCATAGGAATTGTACAGTGTATGTGCTAGTATGTGCCCTGTGATGGACTGGCATCCCGTCCAGGGTGTCCCCTGCCTTGTGCCCTGTGATGGACTGGCATCCCGTCCA
>JAOYFF010000041.1:35306531-35321615 GCA_025773925.1 Cryptomyrus ogoouensis
CTGGCATCCCGTCCAGGGTGTCCCCTGCCTTGTGCCCTGTGATGGACTGGCATCCCGTCCAGGGTGTCCCCTGCCTTATGTCCTGTGCTTCCTGGGAAAGGCTCCAGGTCATTGGCAGGTGGATGGATGGATGAATGTTAACACACTTGCAATTTAGTTGCCATTTGTATCCTTATCCATCACTGTTTATTCTCTGTAACTATCTAGAGGTAAAACAGCAGTATCAGTGTTCACAGAGATATCCTGGCTTCTCACTGGGAGACTCCTGGTATTGACTTACAGCAATGGCTTCAACTGCGTCGAAAATTACAGCTTGGTTATACATGACATAGTGACGGGTCTCTTGATTGAAATCCTGCCGAAACAGCTGAATGGACCTTAAACAAAGGCCAGCAGACGGAGGGGAGGTGTATCCATCGCCTCCAGAGCAACATGAAGGAACAGTGGTGAGTATTTCATCTTTTCTTGTTCTTTTAATGAACTGCAATTCTGTTCATGTAAGTTACTAGCATATTTCAGTCTTAAACTCACCACATAGTGAGGGTCTACAAATAAATATATGTGATCAAAGTTTTTTGGTTGTCACACTATGCTGATCAATAACACCTAAAGTTTCTTAACTCAAACTCTTAAAGTTTGTTTATTATTAGCAAGATTGAAGTTAAATAAAATACATTTTAATCTATCGTCAAATAATGTGAAATACTACCTGAAAGCATTTGCTAAATTTAGTTTAGGACAGACCCTGCTCACTTTAAAATAGCAACAGAAAGCAACTGAAACGTTTTATTAAACCCCTGAAAAAAAACAAGTGCTTAAAAATTAAAACCAGGTGGCAAGAGAACGGGCATGAATTGAGTTAAGGGGGAGTGATTGTATTTTATTGCATTTCATTATGTTTTAGTGCAAATGAGAAGTTAGACAGTACAGATTTGTTCATGCCTATAGAGCCCACAGCAAGATCTGAGCCTTTCCTCACACAACAATCACTGATAAAATGTCTTTCAGTGACCGTGAATCGTGGCTGCAGCATCATCTCTCGGGGCGATTATCGGACAAACAGTCAGGGTTTTGGTGCCAGATGGGTACAAAAATGAGTGCTGCCCAGTCCAAGGCGCCTTCATCATGTTCCCCCTCATTACTTAGCATCTCTTCTTCAGGCAAATTAATTAATTGGGCCCCTATAATTTTTTTGTTTTTCTATTGTTTTATTGCATAAAAATGTGAGATTCCATCCTCATTTTTCCCACTCCCTTCCACTTTTTTTTTTTAAATAAATATTTGACGCATCATATATTATTCATCCGATAGGGCTTCGGCATTTATCAAGGGGAAATGGTACGGTATACATTTCAATTTTGTTGTGGCTGATCAGAACGTTGCGGTCGCCCCGGCAACCTGTATTCAGACAGCGACTGAGTGCGGATCACACCTCCTTGTCCGCTCAAAGACAGCCAGAATAGGATAGGCTATGACCTTGGGCAGGGAACCGATTGGCCAGGAGGGCAAGACATACTACCATTGTTCCAAAAAGTGCACAAGGCAAGATGTGGCCCAGATTACAGAACACTACTGCTGTTCTGGCCAGCAGAACATGCATGATAGATCCTCCATTCCTCTCTCGCCACATTTCCTGCACCTTTGTGCTTGCAGTACCTGACCAATCAAGATTATTTTGATGATGCATTGCAAATGGACACACAACCCTGATTGCCAAAAATGACCCCCCCACCCTGCCACCCAGATAATGTGGTACTGTTCTTGCTCCTGTCACCTTCGCAGAGGTCAGCCTGGCTACGTGGAGGCTTCCTGTAGACGAGCATTCAGCCAGAAGCCTCAAGCAGAACACTTTGCATAAACTACTCCCTTATTTTTAAACCTCATACTCCAGAAAACAGGCGGCACGACAGTGTCTCTGTCACCCCCGTTTATGTGCAAACGATAGTTGGAGTCAAATGGTGCGAAAAAAATAAAAAGGTAGCTGGTTTTGCATGTGGCGCATGGCGATAGAGAGGAGGCCAGCCTGCATGAGGGCCATTTTACAGCCTGGCTGGGATTAAATAACCCTGGGGCCTCCTTGGAAGAAAGATAGAGAGAGGCTCAGGCGAGGGATCTCTCGAGCGGAATCACGCTCCAGAGCGGGTGGGAGGGCCTTCGCACTTTCCCATGTTTGGATTGGCAGTGACACAGACGTGGTTAAGAGGTGACAAAAGTGGGAGGAGGGATATAAATAAACTTTACTGCACAACACTGAGAAGCCAGAACGGCGTCACTGAGCCTCACGCCTGTCCCAAAGTCACACTTTGTACTCTGATGGCCCTCTCGGTCACAGAACATGATCCGTGCACTTGGGCACATGTCCATATTACTAATCTAGAATGTTTTTCTTCAGTTCTCATACTAAAACTAATTTTCTGAAACTAAATTGGTGATTTGTCCAAGGACATAAGCTCACATACGAGGTATACACAAGGGCATAAGCTCACATACAAGTTATACACAAGGGCATAAGCTCACATACGAGGTATACACAAGGGCATAAGGTCACATATGAGTTATACACAAGGGCATAAGCTCACATACGAGTTATACACAAGGGCATAAGGTCACATATGAGTTATACACAAGGGCATAAGCTCACATACGAGTTATACACAAGGGTATAAGCTCACATATGAGTTATACACAAGGGCATAAGCTCACATGCAAGTTATACACAAGGGTATAAGCTCACATACGAGTTATACACAAGGGCATAAGCTCACATGCGAGTTATACACAAGGGCATAAGCTCACATACGAGTTATACACAAGGGCATAAGCTCACATACGAGTTATACACAAGGGCATAAGCTCACAAACATATGCGGTCATATAAGAGTTATCCATGAGGGCATAATCAGGGTTGTGTGTCCATTTGCAATGCATCATCAAAATAATCTTGATTAGTCAGGTACTGCAAGCACAAAGGTGCAGGAAATGTGGCGAGAGAGGCATGGAGGATCTTCCATGCATAAGTTCACATATGAGTTATCCATGAGGGCATAAGGTCACATTTGAGTTATACACAAGGACATAAGCTAATATTTGAGTTATACATAAGAACACAAGCTTGTATAAGCTGTTTTAGAAGTTTAATAGGTGATTTTTTTCTCGTCTGACGCCTCAGCAATTTATTTCTGCATAGGGTCTGTTATTTGTTTCATCCGCAAGATGTAAAACTGTTAAAAAAAAGGGAAAAGTATCTAATTTTTGCCAAGAGCCTCCTGCTGTTGCTGCTTGGAAACCACGGAGAAAGGAAACAAGATGTTCCCGAGGAGGAGAGCTAGTGCAATCGCTCTTCCCATCCGCCCAGCCCGCTGTCTCGCACGAGGCCCGGGAAGATCCGCCGGCCTGGACTGTGTTCCGGAACTCGGTGTGAAGTGTCTGGAATGTCTGAGACACACTCCAACCATGTGGTGCGTGTTTGAGCAACACAGCAGAGCTGAGAATGAAGAGCTGGTAAGAATCACTGCTTGGCCAGCCCAGGGAAAATGATTCAGGCAGTTTAACACACAAAACACCTCACACTTTTTGAAACAATAAAAGTGTGATGCGTATAGTATGTCTGTCACCATTTACTTTTCTCAATATCTTGCATAAAATATACATCCCATCCAGGGTGTTCCCCTGCCTTACACACTGTTTCCTGAAATTGGTTACAAGCTCTGTGTGACCCAGATTGGATAGACGCTATAGAAGACAGGTGGATGTTTAATATATTTTTCACCAATGGAAATTGTATATTGTACTTATTCCCATCCATCCGTCCATCCATCCATCCATCCATCCATTCTCTAATTGCTTATCCTAGTCTGGCTGGTGGGATTATACTTATTTATAATCCAATTAACACCAAAAATGTTATAACACTAATCCGCCCAAAATAATATGGATATTACACTTATGTCCATCCATCCATCCATCCATCCAAGTATTTTTCCACCCAGTTATCCAGGTCAGGGTCACAGGGTTACTTATTTATAATGGAATTAACCTCCCCCCCACCAAAATAGTTATAACACTAGATAAACAAGTCATGACACCTGATGCAATTGATTTGGTGTCTGGTATGAATTAATATAACTAGTTCATATTAATAAATGTGTTAAGACACATAAACAGATAAAAGTGTTTTATGTAGAAATTTAAGGACAGTGAGAATCTAGCGAGTCTCCAGCGTCTGTGTGTTTGTGTCCTCAAAGGCACGGGGAGGACATGTCCGGCTTCCGGCCAAGGCTCAGCCCAAGAAGGGGAGCAGAGTGGGTCGTGGTCCACGTACGGCCGAAAGGAGACCCCGGCGTGTGGTCAGTGGGGCCCGAAAAAAGCCCGACGGACAGGAGCGTGACGTCTGCTCCCATGCCGGGTTCCCGCCATAAATGAAAGGTGAGACGGACAGCGCCATGCCCAAACGCACTGTTCCCACGCCCGCCTGCTGTCAGGCCAGTGCCGCAGAGGTGATATGTGGACACCCCCATATCAGCCAGGACTCACTGCTTGGCACTGTGAACCCCCCCCTGCTCCGCCCACCACCCTCACTCCTCAAAGGAAAGCTCCCATTTCGGTTTCACGGTTACTTATCATGGGAACCTTTCCAGTTCTGCTCTAGTGTGCTTTACTGTTGATCTGGTTTCTCGCTTGACCTGATCCACATCCATGTTTGGCTGGATCTGACCACTGCTCTTCCGCCTGCTCACAGATCACTATTATTATTAAATACACAGAAAAGATCAAATAGTCTGAAATAACCATCTCAGGGACATGCAGACATTACTGTACACACAGGAGGTGTGTTGAGCTTCCGGTGGGAACATGTGCTGAGTGTCCATACCATATAATCTGACCTCTGTGGTCCTGTCAGCGTCATGGAGCAGGAACTGGCTCTCTAATCTTTTCTGGTCACATTAAAATACCACGGGCATGTCTGCTTCAAATGTGTAGCTTGAGACGAATGGGCCCCTAAAGTGCTATCACATATCCATAACTGCATATGCAGTACAGGCCTGGGGCCTGGAACCCGTCCCAGGAAGCACAGGGCACCGGGCAGGGGGCACCATGGACACGATGGCAGTCTATTCCAGGACATGTACTGGTACAATATATGTGACACAGGGAGAACACACAGACACAGGGAGAACATGCAAACACAGGGAGAACACGCAAACACAGAGAGAACACACAAACACAGAGAGAACACACAAACACAGAGAGAACACACAAACACAGAGAGAACACACAGACACAGGGAGAACATGCAAACACAGGGAGAACACGCAAACACAGAGAGAACACACAAACACAGGGAGAACATGCAAACACAGGGAGAACACGCAAACACAGGGAGAACACGCAAACACAGAGAGAACACACAAACACAGAGAGAACACACAAACACAGAGAGAACACACAAACACAGAGCGAACACACAAACACAGAGAGAACACGCAAACCCAACACACACACAGACTGCGACTCAAACCCAAAATCGTGGATGTTTAAAGGCGCGGTACCACCCTTAATTCATAAAATTAAACAAAATCATGTTTAACCTCATCAGACGGCCTAGGGCACAAGGCTCGGGTACACCCTTGTTGTCAAAGATTTGAATCAGATGACATATCCAAACTTACAACTGCTTTACTGTTATGGCTTAATGGTAATGGTTTGCATATAAGACTCTTGAACAAATTATAGCTAGTCTCAGAAAAAAATGCATTTCGTTTAGGAAAAAGCAATAAAAGTAACCTCAAGGATGGAAGACAAAACACAGGGAAAATGAGACATGGAGTATTAGGGATCCACAGCTGCGATTCACATTGGAACAATGAGCAGTGAGAAAAGATCCCGGCTCTTTTTGGGGGGAAACCCTAGAAATTCACCACATGAAACCGTTAAGTCAGAGAATATTTGTGGTTTTATCCTGTGGTTACCTATAAAAAAACATTACTACATCCATGGGGATGTTTACCAAGTCCACTGACACCACATAAAATAGGACCAGTCCACCACAGTGGCTCGTGAACAGGGAAGGATCCTAATTCACCTGTGGTATGCCTGGAAGAGGCTGGACGTAACTTCACCTTCAACAGGCACACTTGACACTTAGTCACCTTGTTTAATGACAGAGACCTTTACCATCGTAATATGTAATATCAGAAGAGTTTGTTCATTGGCTTCTTGTTTGTTCAGAGGGCACAGTGCAAATATTTTTGGAGATCTGATCTAATGTTGGTGTAGGTTGGGGCAGAGTGTGGCTCAGCAGATTAGGATTCCGTGTCCATGATCGGGAGGTTACTGTTTCAGGTTCCATGATAAGCAGAGTGATTTCACCATTTGGCCCTTAAGGGTCTTAATCCCCAGTTGCTCCAGGGGCTGGTGACCCTATTGTACATCAGTTTGCATAAAAGCATCTGCTAAATACATTGTAAATAAATAGTCCAAACACATATTATTTGCCTTATTCCAAGTATGTAATATCTGTATGTTTTCTTACAAGTTGTATTCTATTGTTAATCTACAGACTATTTCATGCTTGCTTGCTTGTAGGACAGAGATCTGCTTTCTCAAGTTGATACATAAATGGGAGCTCCTGGGGGAACAGAGAATCTGAATCACTGTGCTTCTTGTTTTACAGTCCCGTCTTCTCTAAATTCAGAGGCAGTGAAGATGGTATTCCTTTAAAAAACGAAAAATGCAGGCCTGCAGACCACTGAGAACCTGTATTTGCTAATGCTAAAACCGTTATAGCTACTATACGTTAAATCACTGTTAAGTTACAATAAGTTGATGTAATATTAATATTCTATACTTCAGTGCGGTTCAACACTGAAATTTTAAAATCAATTCAAAATGAAATTCCAGCCAACTAAATGAAAAAAATGTGTGTGTGTGTGTGTGTGTGTTTGTGGGTTATGTTTATATTACATTGTGAGGACCAAATGTTCCTGACAATGTGATAATTGATAATGTTATTTTGTCATGTTTCCAGTCCCCACAAAGATCTGTGAATGTAATCAAAAAACCAAAAATGCCAAAAGTCTCATATTTTGTTTGGTTACTTATGGTTATAGTTAGGGTTTGGTAGGGGTTAAGGTCATGATATTTGGATTAGAGTTTTCTCCACAGAAATGAGTGGAGAGTCCCCGAAAAGATATAATTAAAAACCTATGTGTATGTGTGTGTGTGTGTGTGTGTGTGTGCGTGTGTCTGTTTTAAATTTAAGAACCATCGCTTGTCTTTTACTAATTCATGTTAAAAGTAGCTGGAAATTTTTTCTCATTAACACAATTTTAATTTTAAAGTTATAAAGCATTATTATTTCTTTTATCATGTTAACACATGCAGTATTTAAATACCCAAATGGATTTTTAACGGAGACCTATTATTTTCCTTCCTGGCTGCAAACAACGCAAGTGTTTACGTTGTGACGTTGTCCAGAATCCCAGAATTCAGAGCTAAAATCAAAACAACGGCTGTGTCCACATTCAGGGTCTGCATCCTTTGAAGGACATGGACTGCATGGCCTTTGTAGGCTGCCTCCTTTGATGGACGCGGTCTGTGTAGCCTTCATAGGCTGCCTCCTTCAATGGATGTGGTCTGCATACCCTTCATATGATGCTTCCTTCGAAGGACACGGTCTGCATACCCTTCATAGGCTGCCTCCTTCGATGGACGTGGTCTGTGTAGCCTTCATAGACTGCCTCCTTTGATGGATATGGTCTGTGTAGCCTTCATAGGCTGCCTCCTTAGATGGGCGTAGTCTGTGTAGCCTTCATAGATGGCCTCCTTTGGTTGAGGTGGTCTGTATAGCCTTCACAGGCTGCCTCCTTTGATGGATGTGGTCTGCGTAGCCTTCGTAGACCGCCTACTTTGAAGGATATGGTCCGCATAGCCTTTGTAGGCTGTCTCCTTTGAAGGTTCGCACAATAAATCTTGGAATGTCTTGGACTGCGAAAAATCCAACAGGTGGATCCTTTGCAACATAGCAAAAGAAGGATGCATTTTAGACTGCATTTGAAGGATCCTTCGAAATGGGACAATCGATAAGTTTAAGTTAAACCATTAAACAAATATTAAATTTATTTGGGTCATTCTCATAAACAAGATAGCAATATATATATATATATATATTTACTATTTTCCCATAACAGGTAAGAGCATAAAATGCTCTTAAACCTTTCAACTTTACTGTATGTAATCCACAATAAATAATCAGTATGTATGACAAGAAAGGTATATTTTTGCTCAATCTTTGGTTAGTTTTGTAATTTTTTTTTAATTTCCATAACTCTTGCCCTGAATTTGATTAAATACTTCTGTTTATTGTCAAAATATATGGTATTATAATAACACTGGATAACTATCCCAGAGGCAAAATTAACAGTTTAAACAATGAAACAATGTATAATTTCACGCTGTTTTCAAACTTATTTTAAAAATTAGAGAAAATTGATATTGTTACGATAATGAGTTTGTGAGAATGACCCATATACAGTACTTCCATTTGTCTTAATTCTACATTAATTTTGGGATTCACAGTACAAATATTTATGACTGTAAGTTTTAATGTTAAGCGCAATTCTAAAACTGCAAGTAATTCTGTTTTTTATCGATTCACAGCCCTAGTTAAAAGTAATAACATTGTTCAATGTAGGACCATTCAAGGTATTTTTAGGAAAACATCTGGAGGAGCATTTTCAGTTCCAATATTTTTTTAATATGTGGCATTGGAGAATGAGTTTGTGAGAGATGCTTAGGTAGGTAGGAGGAAGACAGAAATATGTTAGAAAAATGCTTGGCAGGTGATCAAATGCTTGGCAGGTGTTTCATCCAAAGCTTTTTTTCACAATGCAGCTTCACTCATTTATAGAGCTGGATATCTCACAGATGGAACGAGTCAGGGAACCTACACAATGTCATACTAGTGTGGACCTTGTGGTAAATAACTGATCAAACTTTGGACAATCTTCCATGTTATTTATTATAATATTCACCGCAGTATTTCAAAAGACTCATTAAGTGAAGGTAAGAACTAGATTTTTTAAATCACAGAAAGTAATTTTCAGAAGCAAATTAGTTGTAGGACATCCAAAGGCACATGCCAGAGGACAGGAGATCCAAATATCAGACAGCAAATGAAGGTACAAAAGAGGGTACACAGATATGAAAGCCTACGGCCTATTTTGGCTTCTTGGTTTATGCTGTAAATGTAGTCTGGGATTTGTGCTTATGACATCCAGAGGTTTGGAAGCTGAGACAGAGCTTACTGCTGGATTTGTGGTGGAATGCTTGTTGCAAAAGGGACAAAAACAAAGGTAGTGGAATGGAGAATCTACCAGGTGAACATTCGCTGAAAGATCTGTAAGAGTGATCTGGAGTAACTCTGACAGGCTGAGGAATCACATTTGAAGGCGATACAAAGACAGTTCCGGAAGAAAACCAGCCTAAACAACAGAGAGAAACTGGGGAAAGGCACCAATGGAGAGGTGTGAACGGGCGAGCTGTTGTGGGAAATGAAGCCCACAATCCAAATGCACACAAAGTAGAAATAGGAATAACAAAAATGAAACTGTCACAGTATGGTACCTGTATGTGCTAAAGAAACCTAGCAGACTGATCATGTGACTGATGCAAAACGGTGTGGCTGAAAAACATTACAGTTTAGTAGCACTGGAGACAAACGTCACTGCTGTGGTGAGAGGGGATCGAGGTTCCCGTCCTAAGTTCAAAATTCACACATCTAATCTATTTCTTTGTACTCTTCATGCCAGCCTGATAGGGAGAAGATACATAGGGCAGCTTTTTGAGCAAAGGTGCCGGGGAGTGTGAGTGACAGATGTTGCTAGGGGACTTTCCCACTGGGCAACAAATTTCTATTTGCAATCATCCAGATCCAGATGAGTTGCCCTTTATCTCACCTGGTTGGCTATTGCCCAACAGTGCTCAAAAAGTCACCCTGTGTATCATCACCTTAAGTACATGAGTACATGTCTGACCCTGCCTTCTGTGACCCTTCCACATTTGGCCCTATCTGCCTTAGGCTACGTTCACACTGCAGGGCTTAATGCTCAATTCTGATTTCCTGCTTAGATCAGATTTTTTGTTTGCCTGTTCACATTACTCTTTTTAATGTGGGCAATATCGGATTTCAATGTGAACGGTTCACTATACAGAACTGGCCCGCGTGCGCACAAAACAACGAAGACGCAATAACACCCATGCGCAAAAACAGAGACGTCACTTTATTGATTCGAAAACTGCCCGGTTACGATATGAACCTTCCAGTTTTGCCTGAACAGATTTATCTCCCCAAATACTTATTAAATCCAGCAGCTCACTGTCCCTCCACTGGCCAGCTTCTGTGGTCTCCTCCATGTTTGGCACTCTGACAGAGACATATGGTGACTTCCGCCTGCGCAGAATTGTGACGAACGTCGATGGAGAGTGACGTAAAAGTTGCATGAATTCTGATTTCACTGTTCAGACAGAGGTCGCATTGCAAAAAACAGACCTGTATCCGATTTATGACCACATACTGAAGTGGCCCAAATTGGAATCGAAAAAATCGGATTCCATGTGACTTGTGCTGTTCACATTGTCATGAAAAAATGTGATCTGAGTCACATATGAGCAAAAAATTGGGTTTGGGCCACATTTGTCCTGCAGTGTGAACATAGCCTTAGTTCCTAGTCTTCCCTAGAGTGTCTCCCTTCCATGGTCCACCCTCATTGTGCTAGGTTCTGTTTTTTTTGTATTAGTCTATTTCTATGATCTCTCCCTGTTGCTTGTGTTGTGTTCTGTCTGATATGTTATAAGGTTAATACTTCTCTCCTGCATCCTGGTTAGCTCAGTCTGGTTTGTGTGTTTGATGTCTTGCATTAGTTTGTTTCCCTGCTTGGTTGTTGTGCTCATGCTCAAGCTGTTGTGTGTATGGCAGTATGCTTGGTTTCCCTAGTCCTGTTTCCTAGTTCTGTTAAGTTGTGGTTTCTTTCGTTTGTTAACCCTTGTTTTTCCTATTTTGTTTTGACCCCTGATTAGCCTTTTGTTTTGTAGTTTACCCGAGTGTGTTCTGCTTCTTCAATAAACCCCTTCTTGTCTTGGAGCTGCAAGTGGATCGTAACCTTCTTCCTGCCTGTGCTGTAACATATACACCTTCTTGGTAATTGTTGTTCTTTTGTCTTTAAAAGAAATCTATATACCTGAGAAGACCATTAAACCTTGGTGTGAGGTCACAGCATGTTTTTGTTTCATGATCATAGCCCTTTTTACATCAACATGGTTACCAATGTGCTGACATCACTGTCGGTCTGAAAGATAAGTGCTTAACCGTGAAAATCCACTCTTTCCTTAACCCACAGTGCATTCTCGTCAAATTAATTAGATCTGATGAAGAATGTGTCAAATACATTAATCCAATTGAGGATAATGTGGATATAATCATATCACGGTGTGGGGGTGATCTTTCATGAGAAGAGCTGCCCTCATGTTGTGACAAGCTTCAAATCCTGATTGAAATCTCCATGGATTTTTTTTTCTTTGCTAAATAGCTATTATGTTGGTACCCTAGACAAAGATGAGGTTTTCTTTTGATATTGCTTTGAAATGATGTTATCAATTGGATTTATGCTTGGAATGATAATTCAATTACATGTATATAGTAATAAAATATGATAAAACAATATATATTCTACATAATGTGTTATATATATATGCAGTCAATGAAGAAAAATGACTTTTCAAGAACCCAATTTCTTTCATGCAGACAGACACGGTACTATTTTTATTTGAGAAAGAAGCATAGATATGAACAACGGAAAAAGTGTGCAATACTATTACTATTTCCTGTTTCTGTGGTCCAGAGGGTTTTACGCTGGTTTCCAGCTGCCTCCACTGGGCCAAGACACATCGAACAGCACACGAAAAATAATAAAGGCAGCCTAGAGAGAAAACACTATTAAATAATCCATACATAGTAGCTCTGAAGTGCCATTGATCCTACCAGACTTTAAGTAAATGAGCCAAAATGTACTCTAAAATGCTACGTGTGTGTGTGTTCAATGGCCCACCTTGACCTATGAAGGAATATCGACCTTTCCAGGTATTGCTGGAAACATACGCCTGTGAGCGAGTGAGTGCATGGATAGCTCAGTGATTTAATCTAGCTGTTTCCATATATAAAGAAGTGGGCTTATGATTTAAGTGTCTGACTGAAATCCCAAGAAGATTTCCTGCTGTTGTATTATAAAGTATGATCCTGTTCAAGAGCTGCTTTGGGGAAAAGTAGGAAAGGAATACAAGCAGCAGACTGTTAGCTGTATTAAGTGTCTTCAGATGGCGTTGCCTGAGTAAGGAAGGAAGCTCATTGTACACCCCACGTCTGCCTTTGGGAGGCGGAGCTGGAGAGGAGGCCAGAGAGGAGGTCATTCATGAAAGGTCATTGAAAACAAACAGCGAACAGGCAGTTCTGTGTCCATTCATGGTAAAACTTACCTTAAAACAGAAATACTCTAAGTAAAACCTTAGAAAAACCTAAGAAATACCCTAACCCTAACCCTAACCTAACCCTAACCCTTATTTACAGTATACAATACTGACAGCCACTACCAATATCTCAGTCCCAGTAAATCATTTGGAATACAATAAATATACAATAAATATGTATGAAATGTGGAGTATTAAGAGGTTTAACCAGTGTATAACTTAACACTAGCTAAGCATATAACACTTATGACCCATATATAGATCAAATTAGAATTTGGAGACTTCACTGATATCAAATCCTAATAAGCATCGCCTAGGAACTATACATTTCGGCTTTGGATGGCCTGAATGGGAGTCAGAACTGATGTTCCTCACACTGTGTCTTCCTGGGGATGCCACCACAAGCATATCCACCTGTGGATATGTGAAAATGTTAATGTCAAATTAAAAAGCACTCCACACGGATCAACACCATTAACACAATAGATCAAGCAACTGGTAAAAGAAAATTGGGGGAGGGGGTTTGTGTAGGGTCCTTACTTTCAGCACAGAGGAACACCGACTGCTTCTAATTAAATTTAAAAGTATTTTTGAGTGTTTTCCTATTGGGGAACATTCTTCCAACGTTGAGTCTTTTTATCTGTGGTTTTTCGCTATAAAAGCCCAGAATATTTTAGCACATGCGTATGGCCTAAGAGATGAACTCACACAAAACGCGAAAATAAGCAGCACGATAGGGTGCAATATGCAATACGCGGAAACACAATCCCAGTGTTATTGCAGTTTCTGGTTGCAGTAACTGTAGGACAGGTTAAGCAATGCAAATAAAATAGCAGTAATTTATTGTATTTATACTGGAATCCTGCTGGCGAAACACAATCGATTAAATTAATAAAAACAGATAAGTAGCAAAAATAAGCAAACAAAAGATAACTGAAAAATAATAAAAATAATGAAACTAAAAGAATCAATGTACCTTTAACCTCTAAGTAGGATGGAATGGACAGTTACCTTAAGTGGAGAGCAAAGTAATTCATAAGATGTCAGTCACATGTACTTTTGTTTATGATCCTATAATGTGGAATAAATGGGAAATGGAAAAGAATGAGAATCTGCTCTTGTACCCTTGATCAGGATGGTCTACTAATGAAATTTTATAAGGTTTTGATCTGAAAGGGCCCCTGATGTCAGCAGTGCAAATAAATAATGAAACAGGAGAGGTAAACAGTCGCAGACCCCAAGCCCCCCCCCCAGACTCCACGTTCCCCTCTATGTTCTCCACGGGCTCAGGGGTCCAAGCCTAAATAAAACAAACCTGACTCAATAGTGAAAATAGCAGTGCCGCTGCCCCCCACAGGTCGCTTATCTCAGACAAGGGCAGCCTTGTATATGGGTCCGGCCCCCGACCAGGTGGGGGCATCCAGGGCCTTGAACTGCCCCCGCCCTTTCTGCCCTGCCTCTGTTTATTTACAGAGGGAAACTGCAGGAAATAGTCCCAAAGTCTTGCTAATCTGTAGGGGCTGCCAGCAGGGGGTTTATAAGAAAATAATAGCGATAATAAAGCCACCAGTCTGGAGACACTGGCTGTTCTGTAGTTCTGTAATATGAAGCGTTTATGCAATTCGTGTGTAATCTTGTATTTTCCTCTGTTTCAAGCATGTGTCTCCATATTTCCATATGCTGTGCTTTAGTGTGTCGTGGCTGAAGTTTACTTGGAACACCTACTCTGATGACCCTCATTTAATGCACAGATACATGCCACCCTAGATATGCACACTCAGTGCTCAGCGAGAGCTCAGGGCAAACCCCCTGTATGAGTTATTATGCCCAGGCTGCCTGGGGTGGACAGCCAGTGTCCTTCGGAACTTAACAGAAGCTGGAAGGGCCAGGCTCTGGGTATACAAACTGGACAGACAGGGCTGCTCAGGCTCAGGCATGTTTCTCTTCTCCACTCCCATCTTGTCTGTGTCGTGATGTGATTTTCCCTCGACTCCACCCACCACATGCACTTGCATCCATCTCCAGCACACCTTGTCCTGAAGCCCAGTCAGCACCCCCGAGTCCCGGCAGTTAACTAATATCCTGCAGCGTCCTGTCCAATGTAGAATAACTGGCACCGTAAGTAGGACGGGGCCATCCAGCACGCTCTGTGTCTCTGTCGTGTCTGAGCTTGTGATGATAGAACTGGTTTTGATGAATGGTTATCATTGGTGACAATGTGCTCACAATATGAAACACTGTAAACAGTGTAATAGGATATTCGCTCTGTTTGCATTGCAATAATTTTTGCTATCCAGCACAATGTTTTGCAGACCTCTGTCTCCATGGTCACTGTCCCACCATATCCTGGTCACCAGGCATTCGATGTTTGCTGACTGAGTGGGTTTAGTTTGAGCCACAGTGGGAAGGGGTTCCCTTCTGTCCAGATTTGGTGTGAGCCATGGGCCTTGACGGGGAAGGGGTTCCCTTATGATCGGGTTCAGTGTGTGTCGTGGACCTTGACAGGGAAGGGGCTCCCGTCTGAGTGGGTTTGGTGTGAGTCGTGGACCTTGACAGGGAAGGGGC
>JAOYFF010000041.1:35326757-35364379 GCA_025773925.1 Cryptomyrus ogoouensis
TGAACAGCTGACCTGCAGGTTTTCCCAAAAACCTGCATACACACCGGCCCTTTGCGGATAAGATTGCCCACCCCTGACCTAGGCTAACGTGGCTTGTGTTGTTGTGTAGCGTTTGACACTAGCTAGTTCACACTGTAGACTTTCAGTGATCGGTCAGTTATTACTCTTCATTATAGCTGCATCTGTATAACAGTGACCAAGCAGCAGCAGGCACAGTGGTGTTCAGTGTTGCTTTATCTTGGCCTTAGCTGGGACCCTGAATAAGAGGTACCAAGGCTAAGAACCTCTTAAAGTCGTTCTGGCTTTATCTCTGACGAAAATCAGCAAGGAAACAAGCCAGGCCCTCCACCATATCTTTACGACTTCATAGTTAAGTCTTTATTAGCCTTGTAAAAAGGGCATTAAATGAAAAAAGGTGCGCCTTTTATTCTAAAACAAACGCTGTTAATGATAAGCCATATATCTGACCCTCGTTGTGAATATTAACCAGCGCTACCATCGATCAAAAACACCCTGAATATTCTGAATACGGTACTTGAGCCCTTTATTGAAATATTGCAGAAGAATTAAGGTCCGTTTTTATTGGAAAACTTGCTGTTTTTGTACATATCGCTCAAAGCCTGATCTGGATGCTTTGGCATTTCGATTCTGCTATACTAAAATACAGTCATAGCCCCTTGTCACCAGCATCTCAACACAAAAGTCATCTGAGAAAAAAAAATAGATATCTGAGCCTTGAGCACAGCCTGAGTACTACAGTGTAACTTCAATTCCAGCACCTTTTTGTTGGAAGATATTAATTTAACATTAGTGCCATAAAATATGCCTGGACTTGGGGGAAAAATATTGACAAACACCGGATTTCCGTTTCATGTGAAATTTTATGCCTTTTTCACCATTTTTTCCTTCACATTTCCTTCACCTTGACTTTGTGTCACATCGCACCCAGCCAATCCTCCTGTCTCCACCCCAGCATGCTCTAACGAGCCACACCTGTGTCTCTCATTCCTGCCCTTCTGTGGCTCTCTCCAGCTGCCTCTCATTTTGCCCCTTTTTAGTCCATTGTACATAACTGCCTCCCAGTCCTGTGATCCCCAGTCCAGACATTGATGCTGTTATCTCTGTTGGTCCAGTTGTAAGTCCCACTTTGAGCTTTGTCATTTGATTTGGGGTAAAACCCATCCTGTTTTTGCCCAGATTCCCGCTCCTGTGTCCTGTATCCCGCCCAACACAACACTTCATCAGTGTCTTGTCCGTACTTTATATTGATATTAATCCATCCATCCATCTCTTATAACTGCTTATGCACTACAGGGTCCTGGTGAGCCCGCAGCCTTTCCCAGGAAGCCCAAGGCACCAGGCAGGGGCACCCTGATTAGGATGAATGAGTACCAGGAGTAAACCAGGTTGCACACACCCTGAGCTTGGGGGGAGGCGATCAGACCCACAGCCTCAGGGATGTGAGCACACTCTACGGTGATTTTAATGCTTTTTTTTTTTTTTTTTTTGGGAACTTGAAGGCAGTGGATTGCTATATTCCCTAATTGATATAAGGTTTAAGATAATTTCCCTGAAACTGTTTCCCCCAAATTGAATTGAATAATGATAGAAGCTAATGCAATACCAAAACATTCAAATACTGTTACACCTGCACACGCACGCAGTTTCTTGGGTTCACACAGTGCATATTTCAGGACCCTGGACCTCAGACCAAATGACAAGGTGTCTCTGAGAGTGACGGGCCTGTGGAGGAGCAGGCAAACTGCTGTCACCAACACACACAGGCTACCGAGGTTTGTCAGGGTGGGACAGTGTCACCAGAAGGTGAGGGACAGACAGAGGGAGACAGGGAACGAGAGCAAAAGAGAGGGAGAGAGAAAAGGCGGAGAAAGAAGGACAGATAACAAATGAAAGAGAAAGACAAGAGAGTGAGGGAGCAAAAGAGTGAGCGATTGAGATGGATGCAGACAGACGGGCAGCAGCGTGTGGCTGAGGGAGCCGCCGCCGTTGGGATTATGCCGCCACTGGCATTTCTGGATGTTTTCCCAGGCCCCCAGGAACAGCCATCGGCACACGGCGACCAGCGGGTCGCACTCGCGGCCCCCACCAATCACGTGCGGAGCCGCTTGCTCTGCACGGAGACCCTCATTAGCGTATGGGCCCGGCTGGGCGGGAGCAGGCAACTGCGGCCCAATTAAATAAACTCTGGCACAGCTGTGGGGACACTGAGAGGCTGTGTAACAAAAAAACATGGCTTTAATCCCCCCCCTTGCAGAAAAGCGCCCAAACCTGTTAATTGCAGCCCTGCTGCCAATCAGCTGGTAATTACCGGTTTCCTGCCTGCCTCCCCTCAATCGGCTAATCGGCTAATTTGAGCGCCGCTGCGCCTGGAACAGCTGGAACGTCACGCCCGGAGTCAGGCCCCGGAGAGGAAAGAGGCGTGCGCGGCTGTGTGCACGTGCACGCATGCTCCTTAGCGTGCACACGAGGGCACGCGTGCTGCCATCAGCGGCTCAGAATGGGGAAAAGAAATGCCAGTTCCGTTTAGGTGTTTCTGACCTGTGTTACCTGAAGAGCCAGAGGTTGCAAACAAAATGAACTGTTTGCTCTACTGTCACCCCCCAGCTGTCAAGCCCCCGCTCACTTCGGCCCACAGTGTGATTGATTAATGTTGATTAAAGATTTGAAACGCCTGCATGTCCAACTCTGTGGCTCTCACCTGCTCCAAGCGCAAATTGGATTGAAAAGGTTAGCGGTCACATAATTGCTTTTAGATTGTGCCCAGTGTGAGCATGTTTCATTAGTATAATCATCATCATCACCAAAGCTAATGTTCGTCTATTTTTTTTTAATCTTCCAGTGGTGGGTGAAAATTAGAATATGCAATTTCCACCTACCTGGGCATCATTTTTAGTAATTAAAACTGTTTCGACATAGAAACATGCCATTTGAACAGAGTTATTAAAAGCGCTTTATGAGATCACAGAAAATACACTGTGGGTTTTATAATACATTATGTGGCCTCTATATATTTGTTCTGATAATTATCCATAAACAGGCACAATTGTTTAGGATATAAACAGATCTGACACCTCTATACATTATAGATCTGACATGGCAGCATGCTTTACCACATCCATGTGCGGCATATTCATTGATGGTGTAATCTTGATGAAATTGTGTCCCTCCTTTGTTGTCCTTCCTCATACATGTGCTGTGTAGCAAACGGGTCGGCTGGGAGAGAGAATCATGCCCATGTAATCAACATGACAGCCAAGGCAGATGAGCGGTTTGATATCTCGTCACGATGGGCACGGCCTAGTGGCACCGGTGTCTCTCATGCCAGGAGGATCCGCCTATTAAATGCTTCCGAAAGAAACCTGCACCTGAGTAATGCAGGAAGACAGCAGGGTGCGAGAACCGTTAAGGATGTGTTACCTGTGAATGAGGGAATTGCACTTTGTTTTACATTGTTTTAAAAAGCAAAGTTATTTTAACATTTTAGAAGACTGGCCTTTGTTTTTAAAATATATTTCAACATTTAGCATTCCTTGAAAATATCATTCCATCCCTCTTTCTCCTATAAGCCGGTATCGTGCTCAGAGAGGCAGCGTGGGCCCGGAGTCTGTCCTGGGAAATCTGGCGTTTGGGGGTCACAGCCTGGGAGAGATACTGGCCTCTCGTAGGGCGCCTATTACAGACAGTTCAGAGACAGCAGTTTGCCAGCAGCATGTCTTTGGCTGGGGGCAGAAACCCACGTAAAGACAGGGAGAACATGCAGAGAGCACACAGGAAGAGCGGGCAACGAGTCAGCACTACAACTGAGCCACCGCACCTAGCCCTAAGGCTCCAAAGCTTTGAAATAGCAATTCAAATGTTATCAGGGATATTCCACATAGCCCTGAACCCCACCCAACGTTCTCTGTGTCTAATTGTCAGCCCTAAATCTTTGTTGTATGAAATAGCAGGCAATCATTCATCAGTGGTGACTAACTCCCTCACAGTCCAGAGAGACTGCATTTATTCCCTTCACACTGCTCACCTGTAAGACAAAACAGCTATACTGGTATTGTGGCTCTCTGGACTCTGTCTTAGGTACCTGTTCATTAAAGCAATCAGCCCACTCCTACTGCAGCTGATACGTCAAGATGTGTGATCTAAGTGATTGTAAACATGGTGTGATGGTTGGTGCCAGCATCTCAGCTGCTACCCCTCTTGAGAATTTGTTAACCCTTGAAGAGATTTTGGATAAAGCAGCCATAGGAGTGTTTATTAAAGTGCCTACTTTTACTGTTATTATTATTATGTGCAGGAAGCCATGCTTCAATAAGTGTTTATGTTTGTTTTCATAAACATATGCACAAAATGGAGACAAAAGCATGAATATTTCAAGAGAGCACGTCCTTGTGTTATTTACTAAGCTATATAGCTGTCACAAATCATTTGTATATATACTGATTTTATAGCCACTGGCAAAAAGACCTGAGGACAATATTTGCGCCCTCTACAGTATTTTAAAAAATATTTAAAAAGAAAATCTACATTACTTTTTGTAATCAAATATCATGCTGAAAAAATATGCCGAATTCACTGCTGTTAAACTCAAAAATGGGTTATTTTTGACCCAAAGGCACCAGGATGGTTTACGCTGTACTTAAACAGAGTAAGTCAGACTGTGTTTCATTTTATTACTTCAAATATTCATGGTCAAAACATTACATATTATGGTCATGAAACTGATTATTAAGTAAAAGTACTAATACAAAATATACTAGTACAAATCAAAATATACTTTTTTTCCAATACTATAATTGATTTCCCTAGTTCTGCAAATGGGTGGCAATGGTCAGTACTGTTTGTGGAGTTTGCATGTTTCCCCATCTCGACATGGGGTTTCCTCCACGCGCTCTGATTTCCTCCCACAGTCCAAAAGCATGCTGTGGTGAATTTGAGTTACCAAACTGTGTGAGAGGTGTGTGTGCCTGGCGATGAGTTAGTGCCCCACCCTGGGTTATTCACTGCCTTGTGCCCATAGCCTCCAGAATGGATTCCGGACCCCCACGACCCTGAATGAGACAAGCAGCTTTGGAAAATGGATAGATAGTCATGCAAATTTTTGGTCTTTATGAAGATGATCTGGTCTACATTTTTGAGTGTTTCGATAAATTTGGAGATTTCTTTACTCTCTGACAGTGAATTGGTGCTGGTGGATATTGTACACCATTCTGCGGCAGAAACTTAAACTCTTTAGGAAAAAAAAGTTTGGTCAAAGGATGACGAGATCAGCCATAATGGAAAGAGTCAGCCATCCCTTCTCTGTGATTACTCACCCAGCTTCAGATGTGGCCATCGTAAGCCAATCAATAGCAAGTGCAGGAGGTAAGGAGGGGTACACCCCCGATCATCTGTGGGGGTCAGTGCAGGGCATCATGGGAAGATTAGCTAGCAGTGAAATGATCAATGGCCCAAACTATACAGGATCTCAGAAAACCCCTTTACAGGCTACCAGTATCGTTTGAATAAATGAGTAGTTCGAGGGAAAAGATCACACAGACACCTGAAGGGGCTTCAACCACAGCTCATAATACCAGGGCCTGGTGTCCTGTTTCTGTTGGACACTGAGGTGCTGCATTGGGGCTGCTGCATGTTCCCATAAGGCCAGCTCCCCAGGCCCGGCGTGCGGCAGGATCAATTAGAGAAACGCCACTGGGCGCCAGCATGACAGCCACTTAAGGAATTAGCCCTCAGTATACAAATCACCATTAGCTAATTAACTAAATTGTTGTTAATGGTGGACGCGAGTGGGGGAGAGTGCGCTCTAAAGAGCACATATAAATTGCTCTCCATGCTCCACGGTGTTGCCAACAATTAATTAAGTCTGGGTGTGTGCTTAATGAAAGGGATAACTTATTCCACCGATGGGGTAAATGTTTCATTTGCCATCTCCATCAGTTAACCTCCCCTGTGGCGTTTTATCTCTTACTACTTGATCGCGAGTCACCGGCCGACATCGACGCCCGCGGCAGCATCAACAAGGAAAACGACGATAACAAGCAGGCGAGGTACAGCTCCCTCCTGGCCACTCCCACCCCGATACACCCGGACTCTGCTTTTCCTAAACCTGCCAAGAAAATAGCAGCCTCAACAATAAATTGGGCCCCTAGCTTATCGATACCTAAAGTGACGTCTGTCTGTGTGATGTCCAAATTAGCAGCAATCACGGCTGAGTAATCTTTAGTAACAAGTCGAGTCACGCCACAGGAGACAGTCTCACGGTTTATAGGCAGATACATCCCCTCTTTACAAACCACTGCATTTTTTGATCCTCCTTCCGCAAAAATAGCTGTAACGAAGTGGGTAGGGAGTTTTTTTAAACGTGCTTTCTGTCACACATATCGAGATTTCCCTTTTAAAGGAACACGGAACCCCAGGCTGCGATAACGGCAAATAATTACAAACATACAGATAAGGGCCAGTCAATGTTTTCACTTCCTCTAGCGCCCTCAGACACACACTCATAAAGCTGCTGTACCTGGGGCAGTGCCAGGTGGGGGGGGGGGGTGGCAGAAGTCAATCTGTGTCCGGAACGTTCCATGAACCAAAGGTCCCCTGAATGTACCCTTAACTTCAGGCTTTAACCTAAATGTCAGAGGAGGCATGGTGTGCAAAGTAGGACTCTCCAGTTCTTCCTCTTGTTTGACCCTCCTGCTGGGTGAAAAAGGCCCCCGGCAGCCTCTGGTGGCCATTTTAAGACCCTGCTCACAAATCCATAGGCAGCCCAGTTTTCATGCCAGCTGACATTTTTTATATTCACACTTTTATTTGTTTACCGCTTGACTGCCCAAATCTACAGAATGAGCGATAATTCTTCTCCTAAAATAGTAGAGGATCATGGATGTGATAGGACATGCATCGTCCTTCTGTGTTTCTCCTTCATAGGGTGATACACAGCACCCTGAACGTCTCAGCTAAAATCCCTCAACCAGATATGAAGAAAGAGTTAAAGGAAACTTGTTTTTTTTTTTGCACATAGTTGGTTGTATGCTATATTCATGCAGTCATAGAGATTGGGGGGGTCATGCCATTCTTACTTTAAAAAAAAAAATTCCAGTCTAATCCCACCCCCCACATTTTAAAACCTCAAGCGCTGCCCCCAGTGTTTGAAGTCAATTGTATCATCTGTACAGGCCATTATAACAGCAAATATCATCTAATGCCATTGGCTCTGACACTGGTGTTTATATTTATATAAATATGGGGTGTGGGTGTGCCCTGCGTTGGTTTGTACCCATACCTCGGTTATTCCTTCCCTTGTGCCCATAGGCTCTGGACCCTCCATGACCCTGAACAGGACAAGCAGTAAATGGATGGATGATAGAAGGGAATGTATTTCATTAGCCGGTTTGGGATTTTAGATTTCAGTTAAAAAAAATGGGGAAGAAAGGTGGGGGGGGGGGGCCAGGAGCAGCCAGGAGTTTCTGGAATACAAAGCACACCAACTGCCAACGTCAACAGCGATGGCGCGGGACGTGTGATCTGCAGCAGGGACAGGGAGAGCGTGCTCATCCCTGACACAACAACAGGCAGACGCTGCCAAGTCTCTGTATTTTTCCTTTCAAAGCTTTTGTTTTACTCTCGCTGGTGTCCCGCGCCGGCTACGGCGAGCGGAGAGCCATGGCGTCTCCCAGGAATCGTGCACAATGGCATGACCCCCCCTCCATTTCAATTGCTTGATTTAATTAACTGGCGCTGAACAATTAAATAGCTCCAAATGGGCTTCGTTTGAGTCTTCGCCACTGGGGACACTGGGTCGGCTGGGGGTGGGCGGGGAGGGGGCAGTGCTATTGAGAAACCTTGGCTGGAAACCAGACCTCCCCCAACTCCCCGCATGAGCTTGAAATTCCTCAAAACATCCAGTTCTTATATAACTGCCTCATAATAATATCGTCTCACAGACCCGAGGCAATTACAGCAGAATCGAAATAATGTAAAATTCAATTGGTTAAAGGAAAATTATAAAGTTAAAGACAACAGTAATAATAGAAATATACTCAGCATGACTGTGCTTAAATACACAGAGAAAGAAGGGAAAAATCATTCGGCTGGTCGATGCGGGTCGAGGTATAATTCTGGACTTTATTTTATAATTTTATGACGTTTTTAAGTGTGGACTCCAGTGCTATACCTGCAGCAGGGCGAGTGTCCCCGAACAGCGGCCCGCCGTGAACCATAATCACTTGCACGTGTGGGAAATTTCACATGGCAAATGTCTTTTAGGACAAGAAGAAAAAAGAATGTTTTTTTTTCATCTTTAAACAGAGGGGAAAGCCCCACCTACTCTGAAATCCCCCCTCTGCTCCTCCATCATGTAGCATCTTGAGGGGTCAGAGGTCACCATGAGCAGATCGTCACGATTGGATACATGATTTCAAAAGCCACTGAGACATAGAAAACCACTCATGTAACATAAGATGGACGGATCAAAGCCTGTGATCAGTTTGATTAAAATCCTTGGATGTGAACTTGGGGATTCCTGGAAAAAAATCCATAAATAATAACTCTATTATAGAGCAAAAAGTAAACTATCTCCTTTTGTTTGCTGGTCTCCTGGATTGCTCTCTCCCTTTCAGGGGTGAAATGTTACAAAACGAGGGAACTATGCATAATTTCAGAACTATGTCTGCTGACAGGAGCAGAAAGGAGCCTTTAATCTGGTGTAATTCTATACAGGCCTAATGCAGGCAGTCTGTGAATAAAGGAATTTAAAGGGGACTTTGAGACCTAATGCACTTAACTGGAATATTGCTACCAGTTGATGCTGTTGCCTTCTGTTTTTACTCCTGTAGTTTCTGTTGCATTTCTTTGTTTAAAAATAAAACAGCCATCCGTCTTTGAACTGCTCATGCTGGTCAGGGTCTAGGTGAAAATGGATACAAAAAAGTATGGTAAATTTATAATAAACCTCATAAATACTCATGATAATGTTTGATTATTTAATATCTAATTCCGCTGATGTCCTTTAAAACGCTTTAACAATATAGATTATAACTTTATCTTTAAAACTATGTATAGTATTTACAGTGCCAGGCAAAAGTTTGGACAAACCTACCCATAGAAAGTTTATTTGCAGTATTCTCTACTAGGGTGGGGTGAAAAAATTAAAATTTCCAATAGCAATTTCCGATAGTGCGGAAAAGTTGTCACTGGACCTCGTTATTAAACGTGCAAAATATCTTTGAAATAGGTTAATATATTCAAGTTCCGCAACGCGATCGTAGTTTTCAACTGTCACATCAATGCGCAGATCCACGCTACGTATCATCCATATAATAACGTAATGTAAAATCGTTCCAATTTAATACAAGAACCTAACAATCGGTCAGTGACAATGAGTAAGTGGGAAACGACTCATTAAGAAATGTGGCGCTCAGGAGCATGCTTACACTGACATACTGGCAATATACACTATCCAGTATCTATACCGCTTTATCCATCTGGGTCTTACCAAATTTATTGGGGTAACCCTCCAAATCATTGAATTCAGGTGTCCCAATATTTTTGGTAATATAGTGTATCTAACCATTTTGACTGTCATGCTTAATACTTTTCATTTTGGTGGTACTGAGGAACAATTTCACATTGCGTTATGATATGGATGATATGTAGCGTGGATCTGCGCATTGGTGTGACAGGTGATTAATCGTAATGCACGTAGAGCCGCAGAGCGATGTAATGTATGCGTATGGCTGATACCCAGTAAAAATCTGCGTTACCTGAACGTTGGTATTTTGTAGTGATTATCATTTGTGAAAGTGCACAGACACAACACCGATGAGTATAGATAATGGATAGTGTATATTGCCCGTTGACGTGACAGGTGAAAACTTCGATCGCGTTGCGGAACCTGAATATATTACCCTATTTTATAACCACCCCACCCTATTCATTTTACAATAATTATAAAGACATCAAAATTATAAAAATAACATATGGAACATGGAATTATGCACTGACCAAAAAGCATTAAACAAAAAATACTAATTTGTTTAAGGGGGCAGCTCTGTGGGTTGGTTGCCAGTTCAAATCCTCAGGTTGGCAGAGTGATCCCACCATGTCAGGCCCTTAACCCCAATGGCTTAAGGAACTGGCTGACCCTACTGTCCCATCTAAGCCAGTGCCATGAGGTGGCCTCCCAGGATGCTCTTCCAGCTGTCCTGAAGGAGTCATACATACATGCTGAGCACTCATTTGCCGCTTTTCCTTCACTCTCTGGTCACACTCATCCAAAAACTTTTAGGTCAGGTGGCCTGGTCATGTGATGTGACACTCTATCACTTTCCTTTGTAGGCAGCTTGGCGTATTCAAACTTCTGACTCCTACTGTATATATAGAATGTTGTAGATGGCATGTACTTTTTTAAACAAACAGCTAGGTTTGCAGTTCAAGAATAGACCACTAGTGAATAAAATCCTCACAAGTGAACAGCTCAACACCGATGTTACTTTTCTTTGGAAGCACAGCCCTCCTCTCTCAGAGTCATTCTTACACCATTAAACGGCAAGGTGGATTTCCTTCGCAAGCCCGACCCCCTCCACCCCCCTGCAACATCCGTGAATGACAGCAAGAAATCTGATAAACTCCTACGGAATCAGCACAACGAAATCCTGAGGCTTTTTGTCGGGAGGCAAACAGAAAGCCCTGTCAGCCCAGCCACAATTTTTTTTTCCACTTATCTGAGCAAAGTGTTAATAAGCAAACTTTTTTACAAATAGGAGCTCTTTAAGTGGAACTCGTAGGTGGCTGTTTCTTACCCACTAACAGCTTATCAGAACAGATCGGAAGAAGGTTGACCTCTTGTTCAAGTTTCTTTCTATAACTTTTTTTCTTCTTTTTATTGGACAAGGACTGAAACTATTACAAAATATGTGTGGTTGACTTGTTCTATTCCATTCAGAGATGTACCATAGCCAATAATAATTACAGCATAATGCTTAGAAAAATATGTTTTTAATACTTAATGTACAAGACTTTTTTGTTCTTAAGAATTGAATATCTTGACAATACATTTTATATAAGCATTTTAAAATGACTTTCTTCTCAAAGGTCTTCTTTTCTGGAGATTCGGCGTATTCATTTTTTCAGCTACAGGATGACTGACCTCCAGTCACAAACAAATTGCACCTTAGTTGTTGGGATACTCATCTTTGGAAAGTCCCATTCGGACCCATTGTCAGTACTGTCCCTGGGGGGTGAATCAGTGGGTAGTGCTATAGCCTCAAACTACACAGGTCAGGGGCTTGATTCCATGCTCTGTCCGCATGTGTTTCCATCCTGTTTAGTCCTCCAGTTGAGAAACATGCATTCTGGTGAGTCTCTGTGTTTCTGTAGTCTGAAACGTGTGCCCTCTGATGGAGCATCATCATCGCAGGCCGGTCTGCCATGCCTGATGCCCAGAAGCTTCAGGCTCTCTGTGATCTGCTGCTAGATAAGTGTTTATGGGAAATGGATTGAATACTGGTCTGAAGTGTGGAATTCAACAAATCAATGTTGCAGAACATTTCAATTTATTTTCAAAGAAAAAATCGCTTCTGGAATAAAATGACCGTAAAAAAACTGCTTACATAGTCAGCACCAATTTTTTTGCTAAACTGAGCTGGCTGTATTTACTTGCCATTCGTATTTTACTGAACCTCTAGCTGAAATCTCCATGGAATAAAACCAAGCTACTTCTCCTGCTTTTTTGGATTTTTCAGAGCATTTTTGCAAGGTAATTTGACTGATGTCCTCTGGTAATTTGAATCCAATGGACATAAGTCTATTTAAAACTCTCACTATCGTCACAGATTAATCTCAGAGTTGTTGACTATATTAATGTGACCATCTTCCATAATGAATTTGAGGAAGCACTTCTTTACACAGCGTGTAGTTAGAGTATGGAATAGTCTTCCTGCTAGTGTAGCGGAAGCTAAAACCCTGGGTTCCTTTAAATCAGAGCTAGATAAGATTTTAACAACTCTGATCTATTAGTTAAGTTCTCCCCAAACGAGCTTGATGGGCCGAATGGCCTCCTCTCGTTTGTAAATTTCTTATTTTCTTATGTAACTATGTATCGAGCGCAGGGTTCTTTGAACTTGAAGCACATGTCAGAGGACACCATAGACAGGATGCTAATCAAGGTGCACACTAACACGCTTCACACAATTCAGAGGAGAACACGCAAACTCCATACATGCAGAGCGCAGGGCAAGATCCCTACTCCAATCTCTGGAGGCACAGCAGAGGGCATGTTCCAGTGTATCAGTGCAAATGCAGTGGCTTTGTTGAGTTATCAGACAGAGCAAGTAACTTAGCAAAGGAGGCTCTTACCATTGAGTAAGACAATGCAATATCACTGCCAAATCTGTATAAATCAGAGAAGAAATGGTAGGAAAAGGGGAACACAGGAACAAAACACATCCGAAAATGACATTTTAGAAGGAGAAGACATGAGACTAAAGACTTCACTCTTGGAAGAACAACACCTTCCATAGCAAGCAGAACAGATAACACCTGTATAGAATGGAATATGTCGCCTTTACAAATCACGATTTCCCAAATGTCTGCATTGGTTTCTTGTGACTTTGTAGACTTCACTGCTAATATCTGTTACAGTGAAACTTTTACTTCCAGGTTTTAGAACGAGAATGTCAATTTTACGTACCCTGTTTATACAATTATTAATTGTGAAAATTTTCAATGATGTGTCATTGTTGTAAACAATCATAAATATGCATATGTTCTGCATTTAATGGATGCGGGATTTATAGAAACAGTCAAGTAATATTTAAAAGGAAAAAAATGTTGTTATTATTATCTTTGTGACATTGAGCAAGAATATCAACTGGCCAGGATCTTAAGTGACATATAATCTGTGTATTTGCAGAACCATAAGGGATCAACATGTGATAGGCTGCATGTCTGTTATTTGCATATTTACATAGAACTGATTGTGTGTAATGTAAATAGGCTATGATCTACATAGCTTGAATCACGCGATTGGCTAAAGATAGGGTGTGTTGGAATGCTAACCTTCTTCAAAGGGCAATACAATAAGTGAATACCAGGAATGTTGTACCACGAAATGCACAAACAAAATTAACACCATCAAAGCAAACATACTGATCCGTCTTTTGAAGACAGTAAGGCAGATGTTGGTGGAGCTAAGCCTCGGGAGTTAACAAAATGAAAGACGAAGAAAGTCCAACATTGTCACAGTACCAGATCTTTAATCGTTGACAACAACCAGTTCGCTCCACGGCAGGAAACAAATATTTAAGCGCTTAGCTACTCTGAAGTATCTGGTGAAAGCTATACCACTGAAGACACGTCAGGACAAGATGTTTACCAGTAACATGGCTGAGAATCATAAAAAAAAAACTTACCTCTACTGGTTTCATTATGATATAATTATAATGGGGCAGTGGCAGATAACCCTAAAGTACCCAACCAAGACGGCACTCTCCTGGACATATGTGACTAATAAAGTGAAACAGGATTTCGGAGACATCAAGGGGAACGTGATCAGCTTGGTGTACCAACCACAATTGCCTAAAATATAAAGTAAATAGTATGAGTAATAGTAAATATGAGGCCCATGTGGGAATGCTACCTGGGGTTTTCAACATAGTCTGCAGCTTTTGATGTCAGCATCCAGGAAGCAAAAACGAAACATCATAATGGTCAAAAACGCCAAAGTGACATCACTATCAATAAAATCGAAATATAAATCTTTTTGAAAAACCCATTACTACAGAGGCTGAAGCCACTGATACGCATCCACGAAAAACACTGACAGATAAGAAGTCAGTCCATTACACGCACAACATGGGCAGTTTAAAGGCGCCAGTTTCTCTAACAATGTGGGCTATGGAAAAAACTGTAGTACCTGGAGAAAAGAATATGAAACTCCACACCCACAAAGCCAGGGGTGGGGTTTAAATCACTGGAGGTTTATCCTTGTGTCCTATTGTAAAAGTTTTGCCTGAGACTGAATGTGGAAAGAGCGTGAGTGAGTGATGTGCCAGAGAGCGGGAAGAGTGCCACAGCTGAGAGAGAGGAGAGTTGGAGCGACTGGGAAAATATGTATGCAGCAGTTTGTGTGTAGTGCTAGGCCTGGAGTAGATATTTAATGTTCTTTTAATAAATGAGTGTACAGTCTTTAAGAGAGATTCCTGCTTGAAGGAGTTTTGTTTACGCCCTTGCAGTCACGAGCAAACCCAGAACATAGTAACAAGAGAATGTTACACTGTACTTATCCTACGGTCCATTGTGCAAACATGTCACACATGTAAATTAAAACACTGTGATGCTGATGTCTGTTGATATTGACTTATAAGTCTATAAATCTATAACAGAAGAGAAGCTGTGGACACCCTTTGTGATGTCATAAACTGATGTCACATTTCAATGCTTTGTTGAAGTTGTATGGAATGTATGTGGTCATCATGTAGGAGAATCACTGTAAAGAATTCAGGTTTGATAGTGGCTCAAAACTAGCGAAGCACAATCTGACCAGGATGGTGTTTATTTTCAAAAAAATTCATAGAACAGACAGGAAGCTTAACTGGTTGAAAGTCAATAAGTGTTTCTTCTCTGTGGGAAAGATAATCATTCGGGTGATCAAAGAGAAAAATCTAAATTCTTTACATGGCTTTGATGAAAAAGTAAAAATCTGAATGTCTGCTGTCTTTTTCAGAGCCTTTTAAAGGACATGATCGCTCCATGGCGATTGATATGCTAGCAAGCACAGCTGGACGGCCAAACAGCCCTTTGTTTAGGGCTAAAGTGCTAGGAGGTCTGAGCACTGATGTCACCATCGACTGTTTCTGTTTACAGTCTGTCTAACTTCGATGCGGAATTGTGTAGATTGCCAATACAACTCGTGTTTGCTTATGTTAGCTGGGATGTAAGAGGATCAGAAAAGAATGACTAGAATTACAACAGTTTTCACTTGCTGTTGCAAGTCCTTAAATGGGCCACAAAATACTGTTTAAAAACATTGGCTATAGAACAAGTTTAGCATGTTGCGATGCCATAAATGTAGTGAATGCAACATCAGTATCTAAAAAAATATACATCAGTTCTGCATCATTCTTAGTAGCTTGTAATAAACGAATCACTATTCCAAATCGTAATGTATGATCATTCTTTATATTTTCTTTTTTCTTTTCCCATCAATTAGTCACTTTGTCTAATCAGCATGTCTTTCGTCCATAAGATCATCCTTTTTGTATGTTTGCTCATAAGTGGTGAGATGCTACGACTACAACCAGGCATCCTCCACCATTATACTGTCTGCCCCCCTCCTCCTTTTCTGTCTTGGTCCAGCCCTAACATCTGGCCCACACCCTGCGTCAACTCCCTCTGAAGTAACTAGATGGATTCTCAATCTATTTGAGTGGATGAAAAAGTCACATAAACAAGTAAAATGTAAAGGACAGAATAAAGATGAAAACTCTTGAACGAAGTAGATAAAAGCTTGGGTCGTGACCTAATGGTTCATCTTCAATCCTCTCCAAATTTGGCAAAAACCATATTATGCGCATAGTCTATACTATAAAATATACTACATGTAGACAGGGTCAAGAGGATCAGTTACTGTGCAGTTAAGCATTACAATGGCTAAGATGTGTGATCTAACTTTTGTTAAACATAGTGTGAGTGTTGGTGTCAGACGTGGTTATCCCAGCATCGCAGAAACAGCCGCCCCCCCTGGGATTTTCACACACTGTAGTGTCTAGAGTTTACAGAAAATGGTGATATATTCCTTTCTATATTAATTTAGCTTAAATTTATTATTGGAAAACCAAGAATTTTGGCAAACAATTCTCAGACTTCACATTAGTCGACTTGCTCAGAAATGCTATATGCAATATGCAGCATGAGAATGTGAAATGTATGCATTGGGTTTCTGTTTGATCTGTTAGAAGGAAGATCATTCGGCAACCCTACAGTTGGGAATTACTATTAATGATATTAAATATTATATGGGAGCCATAGCTGATATTCTCAAAATGGTTTCCAAAAGGACCATTTTTTTTTTCTTCTCTATGTAGGACAGAGAAAATCAACCCAGAGTATTTCTGGGTTAAGTACATCCAACTTACGGACAACTCATACTTATTAACAAACTGCCATAAAGCCTATTAAATTTAAAATTTGGGTTAAGTACAATGGTTTCTAATAATGAAAGCACACTCTACTCCGTGACACTTGTAATAGCATTGTATATGGTACAGTGCTGTATGTAATAATGCTTATTATTATAATTATATTATTATTATTATTATTATTATTATTATTATTATTATTATTACTGTGCTATTATTTTAACTTACCTACAAATTCGACTAAGGACAGACTTAGGGAACAGATCTAGTTTGTAACCTGGGGACTGCCTATATAGCATTTTTAAAAGAACAATAAGTATCAATCGCTGCCAAAAATCATTTGTTCTGTTTAGTTCAGTTCAGATGAAATTTTTTTGTGGAGTGGTAATGTCCTCACTTTACCAAACAAAACTAAAATATTAATTTTTACGTGGTACTCCACGTCTACTGAGTTACAAAAGCATGTTCACAATAAGTATTTGATGGCTTTCCATTAAAAGCTAATAGTGGTTTGCCCTTACAGATATCTTTGAAGGTGACCAGATTACCCACAAGCAATTACAGAAGAACTCTTGGCTGCCTGCCGGTTCCCTAGATCAGGCAAAGAGCGACTTCGTGAGGAATAAATTACAGAGGGAGAGGCATCACTGAACGGGCGCCAAAGCGCTTGCTTACATCACCTTAATCTTCCTTGCATAATGATGGAAAAAACAGATGTTTGTTTCTCTTTGGGGTCAAAAGAAATTCGTTGGACTTTAAGCATAGTACACTTTAAACACTCGCTTCGGAATAATTCAACAGCTAAAGTTTTGCATTCATTTAAAATTGTTAGTGGTGACATTTAAAAATTAAAAGACCTTTTGCAGCATATGGTAGATTTATTGCAATGGGCCATTGCAGGTCAAAACTGGCTTTAAGTATTAGCAGTTAAGTAACACTGTAACTGAATATTAAATTCAGCTGCGTCATATATCGTGTGCATGTATTGTTTTTAGAAAACCATTGCACAGGCATGGTAACGTGCTGGGATATGGATTTAATTGAAGTATTATGGAGGATGGAGGTCTCCTGGCCAGGTACTACATACTAATATTTTTGGTTTATCAATTTTGTATCTGATTTTGAATCTTCTTCACGTTTTACATCCAAATCCTCCCCAGGGCTGCCACAATGCATACAGAAACCCCATAGATGGTCGGACAGGATACAGAACAGAATAAACTGCATAGTCTATCTAAGATATGTGATCTCATTCTGAAAACAAACCAAAGCTGATTGAACAAGGTTTGAATTTGGGTAAAATATTAAATAAGGAGCCTGTACATCCATTCAGTACAAGGTTGCAGGGGTCCAGGAGTCTATATCTAATATCTTATAGATTGAATTAAAAATGTGTTGTTGTTTTTCCTTTATGTAATCTGAAAAGTTCAACTGGGACCCAGTTCTGTCGGCAAGCACGTCTGATATTTCCCTGAAAGAGTCTGGTCTGCACTGTGGGTGAAAAGCCGGTATGTCTGAAGTGTACGATTTAGCCAGGTCTGAATCTGTGTCCTTGATCCCACAGCTGGACCATGTGTCACCTTCGTCGTATATGAAAGTGGTTTAGTTTACGAGGAGCTTAGAGACTGGAAGGCATAAGGTGTCACAAGGAGATTGCAAACCTGCACAGCTTCAGCAGAAACATATATTTTTGGTTATGGCAGCTTCTTTTCCACATAAATACATTTCTGGTTCCAACTTAGCACAGAAAATCTAATTAATGACACAAGTTTTTAGTCTGGGATTTTAGGCCTGGCAATCACGTGCCTTAGGGTCTGCTACATGGGCTGGAACTTAATCAGAGGTTTCAAAAACCACAGAACTCATTCTCATAAACACACAGTGACCCTTGGACCCTAACTTGCTTTTCTTACTGATTTTGCTGTATTTCCCACCGATCCAGTCATTCTATTAGAGCCTGATTGTGGAGACGTACATGTCCGTGCAGATAATTAAACTCGCCCTCCATTGTAAATACAGCAATCCAATCCATGCTGGATTCATTATGTTTGCTCTGAATGTAAATAGCCCACCCACCACCAAAATCATACAACACATTATTTCTGAATTCAGAAATCGACTCCATGTGTTAGTCATAAAGCGCCCAGCCATAAACAGCAACATATTCATGTTTTTACATGTTGTGATACTACACGTGTAATCAAGTGTTCACCTAGCAAACTTCAGAGGGATGCCTATTAAGTTTTACAGACTTTGACTTAATCAAATTCTGTAGATTATCTTCATAAAGTACATAACGTAATCAATAGAAGAAATATTAGAAATTTTTTCACCTGCTAAAATAGATCACTCCCTCTAGGTCTAAACAAATATAATTATTTACAATTATGCAAACCACTGATAAAATGTGCCGGCTCTCAGCTAGAAATCAGCCCTCAATTATTTAAATTTGCTTGTTACTAAGACACTTTTGTTGGTGTGATTAGACATTTGGCTCTGATTTTAGTCAAACACATTTATGGACTTTAATGATCCAAACTCTGTCCAGAGAGGAACACACGGTGTGCCTCAGGGTTCAGTTTTGGGTCCTGCTGCCTCCTGTCTACATGGCTTTCCATTGCTAATATGATGAAACAGGAATAATTTCCATTATTAAACTGATAATGGTCAGCTCCAGCATCCCTAAAACCTGTCATATCATCTCAGATGGACAAGTCACATCTAAATTGTAATAAGAAAGCAATGACACTGAACTCCATTTTTCCAATCAAACCCAGATGAAATGGAGGCTGAATGTTTCAGAACCAGCAAATGCTAATGCAGATCTTTCAAAAGTTCATCCAGAAGTTAGTAGATCCACTTTCATGCCAAGAGGAAATAAAATTCTGGGAAAGCCACTTGGGTCCGTCTCCTTTTTAGAGGAGCACTTCAATGCCACCCCTGGGTGGCAATCTACCACCTCACAACCCGACTGAATAAGACTTTCGTTTTCTTTTGAATGGCCACATTAATACTTTTCTCTCCATTATACTACACTAGTATAAGACTATTAGACCTATTAGGAATTTAGTTCAATTTATCTGCTAACTCTGTCTACCTGGTTCAGTACACTTTTGCTAAACTGCTGACGATTACCACACAAAAATTACTTCATTTCCATTTTTTATACAAACTTACCAAAAGCCATGATCCGTTGACTTACCATTCTGACATGCTCGACAGCAATTAAGTAGATTTTGTAATAATTACCATCGACATCTTTTCTCCCAAGGATCTTGTTACTAAAAAACGTCGAAAGGTAAAATTTGAAGGATACATTTTAAACAACAAAACTTTGCCCGTTTTTTAAAAATGGAAAGTGCCACATTAGTGTAGGTGTCAATTTCAATGGTCCAAACTTTAAAATATGTCTAAAAACAGCCATAGCCATGGAATTGTTACCATGAGTTAATCTCATTCACCATAGTCAATTAGAAATATTATGCTACTATACCTTAGTAATGAGATCATAAGTAATTTAGTTGCCAAATGGTTTAACAGTTCTTCACTCCATTTATCAGCCAACCTCTTCTCAATTTCTATTTTAGGTTTGACATCCTCCTCTGCACTAATCTCAGTCAACTATTTAATGTTTGTTCTTTAACAATTCAAGGAATGTCTTCTTTTTCTTTGTCTAAGTTCGTAATTTCTGTGGCTCATCAAACCCTAACAAACCAAATAAGGTCTCCTAATGTTACAACGTAAAGTCAGTTGTTCTGGTCAGGGTTTTCTGCAAAGTGCTTTGTCAACATTGTGATAGACGTACATGCCATGTGATTGACTTATTAAGGAACCAATCAACAGTGAATCACAGCCATTTGAGGGCGGAGATTTAAATGTGCGTTGCAGTCTGTAAACTTACTCAATTCAGTGGGAGAATTGCAAGTCTTTATAAGACTATTGAGTCATTCAAACCCAGGGGTCTAGAGATGGGGAGGGCGGTGAGCTGAAACATATCCCCTTTTACCAGCACTCATATCGTTGTTGAATCTGTTGAACAAAATTATGCAGAGCCTCGCACTATAACAGCTTGGGGCGAGAGAAACATATCTCTGTTCTCTGTAAGCGTCGGAAACGTTGTGAGATACTTATTTATCTTTTGAATTTTTTTTTTTAATGAGCATCAGGGTAGCAGCCTCTTGGGCGGGCACAATGTCTGTGGGGTGAGGGGAGCTGTTGATGCCTCCATTCAGTCCAAGTGTTCATGGCAATCGTCACTCCACACTCACTCCTAGTGGACAACAGGGAGCTTGTACGGTGCCCTGCTGTAATTGTGAAATCCAGTTCCAGACTTTTCTCTCCGTGGCGAGAGGGGTGGGGGGGATCAGTGACAAAAACATCTCGAAGAAGCCCATGAGTGCACTGGAAGACCACCTCCTGAAACTGGGGTTTGACATGTCTGGGCAGGAGAGGTTAGCCCTTTCACTGCACTTTCATCCCAGCTGTTGCGGCTCAGGTTCCTTGACTCTTGTGAATGTGAGTGTGGATCACGGTGGCCAACATCCCATGCACTCTGCTCAGTACCACAGAGAAACACAAGGAGAAAAAAAACAAGGGAAGTTGAAGGGAAGACACGGCAAACCACGCCCACAGCAGATGGCACAGCACCTATGTAGATGACATGCCAGCTTGCTGTGTGTTCTAGAACCTTCTCCTTCCTTCAAGACCCCTCAGATGGTGAAAAGGCTGAAAACCTGGGCTGCTTGCTGGTGCTGGAAGTCATTCATGTTATGCTGGGATCTCCTGCATACACTTCCGGCCATGTTTCAGGGATTGTATAAGTGCTTTATGAGTACAGGTTATAGGTGTCACTTTTAATTAAGGCAGCAATTAAACAAAGCCTAGGAAGCAATGCAGTGCACCATTCATAATGAGATTCTATGAACAATGGAGCCTGTCCCAGGAATGGCAGCACGCACCCTGCACAGGATGCCATCCCATCAAAGGGCACATGTGCACTCTCACACGAAAGGCACCAACTCACCTCCCTGCTGATTCAGTACCAGGAGGAGACTGGATCTGGACCTGACAGTCACATGGAGTACATTCAAACTCAACCCCGGACTCAAACCCACAGCCATGATGGTGCAGGGCCACAGTCCCACCCACTGATCTACAGCACTGCCTTTAATCATTACCACATTAACAACAGTTTCACAGGGCTGCCATCTCTCACGCATCTGGCGCAACACTCGCGCTTTCAGGCTCTCACACTCATGCAAGAAATCTTACAGCAAATCAATATTATTCCATTATAAACCTAAAATTAGCTACATCAAAAGCTTTGAGGTAGTTTTCAAACCCTACGGACAATTTACAAGGTACAGCATCTCCCAGCTGACTGCAGTGCTGCCTACTCAGTCTCCTTCTGTCCCGTTTTCTGTTTCCATCGGTCCTCTTCCTCACTCACTACCCACAGCTCAGGGGCTGCATCCAGTGAATGGTTTGACCTGGACCCTAAACTCACTTAGCCTCTGTTATACAGAAGTCCAGCAGAAGTGCCCATAGAGATTTCACATGCAGACACAGCGAGACCCGTGTTCACACCCCTTTCCTAACACACGGTGAGCACACACCTTCCCGGGTGATGCCCCCCCCACCTGATGGAGCAGTGCACAGTGGCTGCTGTTTTTTCCGGCTCGCCCCTTCACAGATTGTCTGTCATTGCCAGAATACCACCCCCCCACCCCCCATCCTCATTCTCTTTGTCTTCTTCTTCCAGTGCAAAACTAGGAAAACTGTTCAAAACTAATTTTAGAATGTTTTAAGTTACTCATTTATATATCTGTCTATCCCTTCTCTATTTTCAAGCTTGTCCTCTCAAGATGATTGATTTCACAGAGACAGGCACAGAGTAAAAGAAATTACACCCACCACACCCCGTCGCCATATTAAGCGTGTATTATAATATACATTATAATACACGCATTTATCTGTATTGATTTCATCATGACATGTAATACGTTTTTATGCCGCCAGACATGACAAACACGCACACACAGAACGTGTGTATGTATGCATGTTTGCGTGTCTGTCTGTGTTCGCGAAGGTAACGTGTTGGGAGCCGTCCTGCGAGACTCCATTCATAAGTGCTCACGGAATTCCGATCTTCCCCAGATCTGCTCCGACAAGATAATCTCCTTCCGAATAGGGCGCTCCGGCAGATCCCAGATTGAAGTGAATTTACGCACAGGCACACGGACATGCACCCGCACACACGCCCGCAGGCACACGCACACGGGGCACTCCACACGCGACCCGGTACAGAACCGTGTAAGAACGGTGCCACTTCATGCTGTCGTGTGACTTTCTCTTTCTGTCCTTAAGTCGTAGCTAAAAGCTGCGTGAAAACAACACAAAAATGTGTATTTAATTTTAATAGTTACATATTTTTACTGGTATCCCATCCCTGTGTCCCGTGCTTCCATTGAGATTGCGGGCTCATCGCCGGTATGGGTTGATCGATGGATTGTTTGTTTTTTTTTATTATTTCTAAAATCAGAAAGATGATTAATAATTGCAGACCAGCCCATATCATGTAATTCTAACTTAGAGTTAACTCTTTGTATTGCCTGGAGTTACAATGTTGAACAGAAATTCCCTGAGAAAAGCAGAACAGGACCATCTGTAGAAAATGTCTGCATTCCTTATTTTTTTAAAGAAACATAGGGAGTTACCGAGGAAATCTGCTTTACTGAACATTTTTTGCACATGTGAATCTGCATCCATATGCACATTTCCCAAAGGGTCCAGCAGAGGCCCCCCCTGAGACTCGAACCAGGAGCCTTCACGTCTCCAGCTCCTGAGATACTCTGCTCCTGTCTCCCGTGAGCAAAGGGGTCACAGGAGAAGATACTGTCACTACAGACATATGGTACTTTGGTTGAAAAGGTTTCTTTGTTTAGTAATCTGCCCAGAAATGTAAAGTGGTGCTAATTTCCCTTGACAAAAGTACTTCAACTGAATTGACTCGATAAAACAGACAATGTAGCATCGTCGACATTTTACTAACTAGAGATTGTTCTTGCATAGAATGTAATAAGTTTTCCCAACCTTTGGCTGCATTTACAGCTTAATATAAACCTTAATTTTAAATTGCAACATTTTAGTAAGATGCTATGCCTTAGTAGTAAAACTTCCCCAAGTCTAGAGAATAAGTAGACAAGGAAATGACTGCTGATTCAGGGCTAATTGGTAAAATGCATTCATCTTGTGTTAACAATGCAAGCCTAAGGGCTGTGACCACATCTCAAGGAACGTTTAGAGAATGTTCCAGAAAAATGTGTAGTCGAAGAAACTATGAAAAGGTGTTTTTTTTTCTTTTGTCAAGGGGAGTGTTTAAAAAAAAACTGTTAATCAAAGAGTTATCTGCTTTGTGCTGTATCTGAATGCTTTGCGGTGTCATTTTCTGCATCTGAAACAGGGCTCATATTTTTCAAACAGCCGATTAGTCTTTTTAAAGAATTTTAACCATCCCGCTACCTACTGTCTCATACCCAGTGAGCAAAGAAATCTCATGTTACAGACACCCGCGAGCGCACAACATACGTGCGCGCGTGAGCTGGTCCCCTATCTGCCTTCAGAGGCCCCGAAGTCAGGAAGATGTCTCTGTTTCTGCCTGTGTTCTGGTTCTGCAGGTATGACATCCAGACAGTACCAGTCAAAAGCTTGAACACAACCGGCTATTGAAAGGTTAACTGTCCTATTCTCTGCATTTTTGAATAATTATAAAGATATCAAATAAAAATAAAATATTGTATATTGAATTGTGCACTAACCAAAAAGGTATTAAATAAAAATATATGTATTTGTTTGGGGGGCAGTTCTGTGGATTGGCAGAGTGATCCCACCTTTGGGCCCCTGAGCGAGGCCCTTAACCCCAGTTGCTCCAGGGACTGGCTGACCCTACTGTCTCCTCTACGCCAGTTTCATGAGGTGGCCTCCTGGGATGCTTTTCCAGCTGTCCTGAAGGAGGACCCACATGTGCTGAGCACTCATTGGCCGCTTTTCTTTCACTCTCTGATCAAACTCCTCCAAAACCATTTATACTGTATTTAGGTCAGGTGGCCAGGTCATGTGATACAGCACTGTATCACTTTCCTTTGTAGGCAGCTTGTTGTGTCCAAACTATTGACTGGTATTGTACATACACATATAGATCTTATGAAAAAAAATTGCATATTTTCCTCTTTAAAAATCCTAGTTTAAGAAAAATGTCTGAAAGCCATAAGCACTGGACAAGAGATGGCTTTTTTCACATTTCAAAGTCTCTGAGGTTTACTGTCATATGTAGATAGCGCATCGCAGTTCATAGATGCAAATAATAATAATAAACAGTGCCACTGTAGACAATATATCTCACATACATGTGAGAACGTAACGGCATATGACCATGGCTGGAATCTTATGGCAAAATGTGCTCTAGCAGCCAGACTAAGGCCTTGAACAGCCCGCTGGGAACATGAGAACTTGTCTAACTGTTAGGGATCAGCAATGCTCTGCTTAAGTAGGGGAAGCTCAGGGAACAAGGGAAGATCCAAGCGGGTCTTTTCAGACGCGTGCAGAGACACCAGTTAAGAGTGCCTTAGACGGCTCTTGAAAGCATTCTAAAATCTGACTCCCCTTCATCTTTTTCTGCTTGAACAAAACGCCACATGCTGGAATGTGGAAACTAAGACTTTTGTTTTGTGTGAATGTGATACTGCATACATCCATCTCCCATAACCCATTATTTGGGACAGGGTCGCTGTAAGCCTCTGCAGTAGCACAGGACACAAGGCAGGGGGCGCCCTGAGAGGGGTGCCAGTCCATTGCAGGACACTCGCTCGCATGCACACACAATGAGCCAGTTTAGAGACTCCAGTTTCTATAACTACATGTCTTTGTACTGTAAGATGAAACACAGGGAGAATCCGGGAGGTGTGAGGTTGCATTGTTACCCACTGAGCCGCCATGCTGTCCTGCTAACGCCATGCTGTTAATCTGATTTATATAAAAAGTTGCCATCCATTCTGCCAAAGCAGCCAGCCTTGCTCTCTCTCAGGCTATGTAGCTTTAACATATAACAGCCTAATAGCTGCTGCTCCTTTATGAAACGCTCGTCTTCAACCGCTACGGGCTGCGGCTGGCAGCCTCATGTTTTCCGCATCTCACGCAGCACGCAGGCCACCCTTGTTAGGGAAATCCTCACCTAGGTCTTCCTTGTTCGGGGAGGGGGTGGGTGGTTTCCTATAAAGAGCACGCTGATTAATGTGAAAACCCATAAAGTAGCTTAAAAGAACATGGAAATGTTATCGAATTGAAATGCCAACCTAACTGTTTAAAGAAGGCAGCAGTGGTCCATTCAAAAATGGAGTTTGCAAAGCTCAGGTGCTGGGCAATGTAGCCTGACGTAATGTAGAGCACAGGGGGTCTAATCACAGGCTGTTTAACAGGGAAGCTTCTCTTTCAGTTTTATTTAAAGAGCAAGAAATAAAATATAAGAGGAAAATCTTTGCTACCTCGAAAACCCATGCACCCCATGCCTGGCCCTGCACCTTCACCCGTTGTGACATTGCAGCCCCTTCCCCATGCAGCAGTGACCCCCCCCCCCCCCCCCCCCCCCCCCCCCCCCCCCCCCCCCCCCCCCCCGTGGGACCTTGGCCCCCCTCCCCCCGCCGGCAGGGCCCCCCCCCCCCCCCACACACACACACACACACACACACTCCCAGCCCCCACCCAGATGACTGACTGCACACACTCGGAGGGTCTCGTTCCCAGAGCACGATTTAAAATAACAATTGCATGCGTATCAAGTTGCCGGCCCTCTGGAATTCATGCTGTATGAGGTAATGCGATCGCACAGACCTTGGAGTGTGTGTGTGTGTGTGTGTTGGTCATGTATATATTATACTGTGGGTACCAAATGTCCCCATAATATGATAAAAACCTATTATTTTGATATTGTGACGACCATTTTTTCAGTTCCTACAAGGGGAAACTCAGTCTTATAAGAATCTGTGAATGCAATCAAAAAACTAAAAATGCCAAAAGTCTTGTATTTTGTTTGGTTACTTCTGTGAGTGTGTGTGCATGTGTGTATCCATGAGTGTGCGTGCGCATGTGTGTGCCTGTGTGTGTCTGTGAGTGTGCGTGAATGTGTGAGTCTCTCAGTTTGCGTGCGAATATGTGTCTGTGATTGTGCGCGCATATGTGTGTCTGCGGGTGTGCGTGTGTTTGACTGTGAGTGTGTGTGCATGTGCCTGTCTGTGAGTGTGCTACCATGTGTGAGTCTCTGAGTTTGTGTGTACGTGTGTGTGTCTTCTGTCCATTCATGTACATGCAACTGTGTGTGTCTTTGAGTTTGTGTGTGTGTGTCTGTGAGTGTTCGTGTGCATGTGTGTGTCTTTGAGTTTGCGTGTGTGTGTGTCTTTCAGAGTGTGTATCTGTGTGTGTGCATGTGTGTGTGCGAGTGTACGTGTGTGTCTGTGAGTGTGCGTGTGTGTCTGTGAGTGTGCGTGTGTGCGAGTGTACGTGTGTGTCTGTGAGTGTGCGTGTGTGTGTGTGTCTGTGAGTGTGCGTGTGTGTGTGTGAGTGTACGTGTGTGTCTGTGAGTGTGCGTGTGTGTCTGAGTGTGCGTCTGTGTCTGTGAGTGTGCGTGTGTGTCTTTGTCTGTGCGTGTGTGTCTGTGAGTGTGCGTCTGTGAGTGTGCGTGTGTGTCTGTGTGTGTGTGTCTGTGAGTGTGCGTGTGTGTCTGTGAGTGTGCGTGTGTGTCTGTGTTTGTGAGTGTGTGTCTGTGTCTGTGAGTGTGCGTCTGTGTCTGTGAGTGTGCGTCTGTGTCTGTGAGTGTGCGTGTGTGTCTGTGTGTGTGAGTGTGTCTGTGTGTGTGAGTGTGCTTGTGTGTATGCTCGTGTTGCTTCACCTATCCCCCGCCTTCAGCTTTGTTTATGCAGGTATATGCACTCAGAACGGTTATTATTAGAATAGACTCTCTATCTAGACACTTGGCGCCTTCCAGAATATATCGTATAATTTACTGCCCTGAAAATGAGAAGAAACGACTTTATAGAAATATTTATGTTATTGCACTTCAGGCTACGGGTTTCTCTACGGCCGCCGCTTAGAAGTTCAGGAAACGCATAGGAAACCGAGGGGGGCTGCAAGGTAGCGGAATAAGGTGCATGTCCGGGATCAGGCATCACAGGCCGCAGGAAACAGAGAGGGCCGACACCTGCGGGCAACTGACAGCAAGACCTATGAAGTCATAGTCAGGGTGCTTTTAATAGCTCTATGGGGGGAGTAGAAAGGACATCAGTGGGAGGGGGAGGCATGCAATTCAACAGGTGTCATGTGTACGTGTGACTAGGTCAGCCTGAGCCTGACTGGTACTGCCTCCCCCGACTCGCTGGAAATAGATACTGTCTTTGGTCCTTCTCAGACCATGAGAGATACCAGCATTTCTGTGTCCAATGCTCTTTGTCTTCTGGTTTTTTTTCATGAAACGCCCTTTCTAAAAAAAAAAAAAAAAATAATGGAAAAGAGAAAATGGATATTATTCAAATTTTTGAGATTCGTGCCCGTACAAGCCGGCCGTGTTTCACACACTGCAGCCTCCTGTAAAGGGCGTTACGTGACAGGGCGAGGCCAGCCGGAGAGGCAGGGGCGTGGCAGAGATACAGCCAGCTCCCCCTGCAGTATGCTGGGGCACCAGCGTCTTAGAAGGTTTGTTGGACACTTTGAAGTCCAAGCATGAAAATCAGAATCTGCAACCAAACAAAGTGAAAGAAAACCCCATTTTCCCCCATATTGGCAGGCCATTCCACTCTAGCCACGTCCCACCGCCCCGAAATTCCCCCACTTTCTCCCGACACAACCTCCCCTGACGTGCCCTCCCCTGACGTGCCCTCCCCTGACGTGCCCTCCCCTGACGTGCCCTCCCGGCCTAACCTCGCCGGGGCACGTTCCCCCCGACGCGGTCGTGGTGGCAGGCCCGAAATGGTTTCCCTCCGCCCCTCACTTTGTCAGTCTTCCCCCCCCCCCATCCCCCATTCCCTGACAGCTACCTTTCAATCCGGTAATCGGGGGGTAAGTAGCTATTTCCATTCAGTCGCCTATTCACGGCACTCCTTAATGAAAGCCAGGAGCATGTAGCCATGGCGCTAATGGGCTCAGAGACAAAGCCTCCCCATTCTATTATGGAGAGCCTCTTATCAGGGAGACACAGCGGCCTTCTGCTGGCCCATTCTTCACCAGATTTGCTTTCTGCCGCCCCCCCTCTCTTAGCCACCCTCAAAGTTCATCCTATCCCCTCCTTCTCACCCTCTCTCTCTCCTCCTCTTCATTCCCACTCCTCTTGCTCATCATCCTTCTCTTAAGGTGTATAGGATTTTAATTTATGGCAAATTTCCTCCCCAGGTGCTACATCCACGCTGCGTTATGAGTATGTACTACATACAAGTTCCTATCCAACCAGAAAACACTCTCATAATTTAATCATAACTGATTTACTGCCAAAAAATGGGCACTTCAGATGGTCTCTTTAGATGGACCCTTAGTAAGAGATGTCAGTGCCATGTGGGCAGTATGGTGGCCCGGCGGGCAGCGCTGTCACCTCGCACCTCCAAGGTCAGGCATTTCCATCTCAACCCTGCTGCGTAAATTTGCAGTTTTCATGTCTTTCTTCTTATCTGTGGATTATCTTCAAATAGTCACGTTTTGTCCATAAATGTGTGATAAAACAAATCAGTGTCTCTAAGCTGACCATTCTGTGAGTCTGTAGCCTATGACTATAACTGACCCCATCCATTATGTCCCCTGCCTAGGTGTTCGACTGGCATCCTGTCCAGAGTGCCCCCTGCCGTGTGTCCCCTGTCTGACTGGCATCTTACCTAGGGTGTCCCTGCCTTGTGTCCAATGTTTGGCTGGTGTCCAATCCAGGGCTTCCCCTGACTCTGTCCCCTGTTAGACTGATAACTCTTAACGACTCAACCTGACTATCTAACTATCATCAAGCCCAATTCCTTAGGGAAAAGAGAAACTTCCAGCTGTGTACATAAGAGAAGCTCAAAGCAGACTCCTCTCGGAAATGCTCGGGGTAAACGGATGCACAGAGACAGCCAGTAAGCCAGCCATCTCCCCGTGCAGCAGACAGGAGCACCGGGATGGTATGGTACAAACCGCATGCCATTGCAGGCGGCCAGCAATGACGGTAAACTGGTCTGCCTGAGTTCCGCCACAGACGGCGTGTTGGCAGGTGGCGCACTGCTGATGTCACAGGCTGAGACTGATGGAGTTCCAGTGTGAGTCTGTGGAGAGTCACTTCAGCTGCTGGATGAAGGAGGGGGGGTGCATTTATCTTCAGCAGAAGGCCTGGTTTTATGATGGTTGGAAATTAGCTCATTCTCACTTCCTGTCTTGATGCCCAGTTCTCTACCTCATCTCCATCCATCCAACCCTCAAGCTATACGTTCTTTTGTAACTACCTATCCATTTAGGATCATGTAGGACAAACCATGGTGAGGTTGTCAGTTCACACACACACACACACACACACACACACACACGCATTTTTTTTATCATTGCGAAGACTTCACATTGACTCTTGCTTTAACTGAAAATGAAAATTCCACAGAATAGATGCAGGAATATCTGTCCACACAAACACCCCCAATACTCACAGCCTCCTCTCTAAGAGGGTCCCTCCTTTTCAGTCCCACTGGCCATCAAAATTAGTTATGCTAATAATTGCGCTCGTCATTTTAATGCATTATTTATAGTAATTTAATTACTGAACGACTGTTTTGTGGAAATTTCTCCACAATCCTTGTTTTTTTTCAGGAGCTACTATATTTTTATTATCATTTGTCCCATCAAACGTGGCAAAATCTGTACTTGCAGGCATATCCACAAGCTCACAAACACGCACACTATGGGGGCAATCTGGAGTCACGAGTTCAAATCATTTGATTTCATCATAATTTGCCGTCGGCTCCCTGCTAGACCGATCCCTCCTTATTTATAGTCTTCGTTTAAATATAAAGTGGCAGGAAAAGTATAATTTGCGCTGCCGAAAAGTGCCGAACGCGGAGTGTAAGTGTGCCGTCATAAGTGTTAATGGCATGCAATTACGAAATTAAGGCAGAGAGTCTCCACAGCAGCCCAGAAACCACTGACAGACACAGTAAACTCAATATTAAACAGACACCAGCAGTTCTGCTGCTTATATTTTCCATGAAATTTGCCTTAAAAAAACTGTGCTCTGTATCCACTTTCAAAGGCTGTAAGACTTTTCCCGGCTAATGAGAAAGAAAAGTGTTAAAACTCCACTCAAAACCGCAGGAAGTGAATGGGGGGGGGGGGTCCATTCTCTCACATTCCTTGCACACAACTCAACGCACTATTTGTCTATATCCCGGCAGTTGGTAACCATAGCAACTCCGGGAAAGTGTGCTGGCTGGCTTAACTTTGTTTCGATCCACACGCCACCCACCATACACACACACTCACACTTTTAAAAATTTCATCATGTGTAGGAAACAAACATTCTCTCCATGTCGTTTATGTGATTTTGTCCACAATGTGGTTCTGCATCCTCGCCTTCCCCAATCGAGCTCACACAGCACAGTCAAACAAACCATATCTTTGTCACTCTTCGTACCCGGGACGTTCCTCTAGCAGGCATCCTCTGTTTCCACAGAAGCCCTACCCCAGGCATGTGGGGAAGGAACACCCAGAATAGTGAGGGGTTGGTGAATTTCTTTTATTTAAATTTCTTTTGCAAGTGCCTTTTGGCTGTTATGTTTACCCGTTATCACTGATCAGAATACGAGTGCATCGTCCTCTCAGATCGCTTAACCGCACATTAATCCCGAATCCGCACTCGTCCGCTGGCGTTCCTCGCTCAGAAAGCTCCTGATTAATTGACTTCCTCCTAATATGACACATTGTTCCCGTAATGAGGTGTCCCTCTCCCTCATTCTGCCGCTGTTCCGATGGGTGAATATCCCTTAATTAACTGGAATTCCATCTTCAACACTCAAATAAGCGCTTAACTCACGCCTAATAGCGGATTTTCCCACAGCACTTTGAGGGAGTCGCTCATGTGAGAGGAGTTAATTTGTTTCTAATGCTTGGTTAATGGTGGATCCGTGCAGGAAGGATGAAACTCCGGCTTTTCCGATTCCTCTTTCCACGGTTGCCTGTGCTTTTTTGCCCGCTGGTTCCAGCCCATAGGCCAACAAGCACAAATCAGGAACAGAACCCCCACAGACTGGATGGACACACCGTGCCAGGCTGTGTGGTACCCACCAGTGTTGGGGAGAGAGTTTGGGCTTCATCAGGCCTGTGGTAAGCCTTCATACGCCTCCTCCTACATTAATGTGGGTTAGACACTGGTGACTCTTCTGGGCATCAGAAACCTTGTTGCTTTTGCCTCTCATTACATCACCCCCCCTCCCCCCGCCCCCCAAGGCAAGCAGGAAAATCAGCAGCTTGTTGGTTATTGACACCCTTCCAGACATATACAGCACTTTTACATATAAATCTGTAGAACTTCAAAACCCCTTGATAAAATACCCTGTGCAATTTAATTCAAAATTTTACATATTCATGGGCCTCTGTCAGGTAGTGCCCCCCTCCCAGAATCTGCCAGGGTACCTATGCCCCCACTGTGCCTCTGCACATAGGCTGGTAATGTAGCCTCCCTTGACAGGTAATAAAGGTCCACCTCTCCAGTCACATGGTGTATCTGAGTGTGTTTTCACTGACTGTGGGGAGTCGCTGACTCTGCCGGAGGTGAAGTGTCAGGGATTCACGGTTCACTAATGGGGGTGTGGTGCTGTCACTGTCACACTCACAGACCACACAGAAGCAGTTACAAGCTGAGTGACAATCTGCTGGCTTATCGGGCCCAACTGGATGCTGAAACAGGAGGTGGTCCAGGGGCTCGGGGTACGGGGGGGGTAGACTCTCGCCCGGGAGGGTTACAGGATGATCCCAAAAATAGCAGCAGGCATCAAATGCGTCCCTGCTGATCAGTCCCATTCCGCCGGTCAGTGGCTGTATCCCTGTGTCTTCTGATAGCGTTATCTTCACCAGACACGTCCTTCTCAATTTGTCGAGCAGCGCCCCTCCCCCGCCTCTGCTGCTCCAGCCACACCCCCTATTCCCATGACCCTTCATCCAATGGGCCCGCCACATGAAAGCCATCTTACAGTACCATCCCCGGGGGCGGTGCTATCAGTATCAAACATTCCCCCTCCCCCCACGCCGCCCTGCTGCTCACCTCTAACCACCTCCAAACACTTCTGAGGTGCCAGTCGGCGACATCAAGAAGGAGGAATGGAGGGGGTGTGAATGGAAAAGTGACACATTTATGGACATTATTACACTATATCCCTGCAATGTGGTTAAATAAAGCAAAGAAATTAGGCCATTGTCATGTTTTTCTAACATAATTTGGCAAACAAAAGCATCCATTCATCCATCTGTCCATCCATCCATACATCCATCTGCCATATGTTGGATAAGGCCATCCTCCATGTGTGGTTAAGGTTGGTTAAGACATCCTCCATAGCAGTAAAGCATTAATATGAAGTTCCTTAAATGCCACTACTGGATAGAGCTGAACATTTGTTTCCTGGGTACAGCATGCGACATCTATACAGAGGTAGCTTCTCCTTGTAGGAACTAGTTGTAGCCTGCATTCCCATTTGGGAGTAAAGCTCTGAAGAAGCAACAGGAAAGATGTCTCATGTGGAGCATTGCATTCTGGGACAAGAACAATACAGGCAAGTAAGGTGGTCTCTGCATGGACTTCAGATTGGAACTTTCCCTGATTTAATTTGCTTCAGACCTGTTTCTCTGAGAAACCAACATATACACCCCATAATAGCAGCACCTTCGCCCCAAACCATCCTGCTCTTTAGGGTACCTTGTACAACATTCATAGTTGATGCTCATTAAGTTCTAAGGGCAGAAGCTGTTCGCAAAAAGTCAACCTGCCATGCTCAAACATTACATTACTACGTGTTCCGGTATGTTCTAGTAAAGTGAGAAGAAAGCCTGGAGAGCAGCACGTTCATGCTGGAGGTCTTCATTCTGCTCCTCTTGGGGGTATCTAGGATCTCTTTCATATTGTTTTTGACAGGAGTGAAAGTGAAATGAAAATTTTATGAGCTGTGAACATCGCTGTAAGCCGCATCCCTGAAAGACTAAAGTTACGATGGTCTATGGAAGAAATGCTTAAAAAAAACTAGGTGGATCAAGTGGGAATGAGACAGTATGGCAAACCATGGGGAGACGCATCCCGATGTGGGTGTCGCCAGAAAGGGCAGCGAGTGTTTGTCCGCTCACATCCACAGCATGCTAACAGAGAAGTGTACGGCTTTCCTCCTTCCTGCCAGCTTGTGTTTGAGTGTCGCACTCGAATGAACATCTTCCCTCCTCCCCATCCGCTATTTGGTCCGTTCCGCCCACAATGTGTTCCTCCTAAAGCGACCCATATGCCGTGCAGAAGGTGGGGGTGGTTTCTGCGAGCACTTATTCTGCTAGATTGAGCATCGTGTTAGAGAATCAATTTCCCGTGATTCTGCACAGTGGTCTAACTCTTAACTTGCTGCCTCACTTTCCGTTCACTGCCCCGTCTGCCTGTAGTCGGCACATTTCCCATCCAATTTGTCTCCACAACAAGGAGACAGAGTCACAAAAATAGAGCGACTTTTTTCCCCACTCTCCCACCTCACATGCAGTTTCTCTGTTTTCAAGTCTTCGTCTTCCTCCATCAGGGCACGAGAAACAGGAAACACTATAGAAGCCTGGCTGAATGTCAGTGACATTTGGAAATGTGCATGCAGCTATCTTTCCTTCTACAGCCCAGTGTTTCCCAATCCGGTCCTCAGGGACACGCAGACCGTCCATATTTTTGCTCCTCTGAGCATCCTACTGCAATAATCACCAGGGCTTCAGATGACAGGCAAAACATTTGGCTGAACACCAGCTTTTCGGTATTATTACAAGAGTATCATATGATCCTTTTGGATAATGTTAATGAGATGCATTTTGTGACTTGTGATTCTATTTTGGTATACTATGGTTTAGTATATTTCAGTGTGACATGCACTGTAGCGGAGCACATGACATAATTCTGTTTTGGTACTGTATATTATGGTTTGGTATATTTCAGTGTGATATGCACTGTAGTAGGGCACACCACATAGTACTGTTTTGGTATACTATGGTTTGGTATATTTCAGTACGACATGCACTGTAGCAGGGCACACCACGTAGTACTGTTTTGGTATACTATGGTTTGGTATATTTCAGTACGACATGCACTGTAGCAGGGCACACCACATAGTACTGTTTTGGTATACTATGGTTTGGTATATTTCAGTACGTCGAGTACGACATGCACTGTAGCAGGGCACACCACATAATACTCTTCTGGAATATGCCAAATTTATACTGATTATGACTTTTGGGCATCATAAAATGCCTCATTAATATTTTAGCCATACTACTAATCTGCTTAACAAATTGTCGGCATAAGTAAATGTCCGTGTTGTACCGAAAAGCTGGTGTCAGCCAAATGATTTGCCTGTCATCCGAAGCCCTGGTGCTTATATCGACATGATATTACCCAGCCATATTTTATATATATAATTATCATTACCATAATGAAATAAAGGCACCCCCTTACATTGCTACATGTCCCTTCGTTTTGTATCTAATAAAAGACATGCGTTAACAAAACAGACATTTTAAAAATCAGTGCACCTCACAGCTTAACAGAAAACACTGGTTTTAATTAATGTCGTGATGTCATACACTGCAGACTATGATTGGTTAAAGTCCCTCCTTTGTTGACGCAGGGACGCATTGCCAAAGGCTCCTGAAAGCCATCCTGTGAGCTCTGTCACCATAGGTGTCCTTTAATGTTCTGATCTGATACTGTGGTGCCATTAGTTAAGGTGGAACTTCACTGAAAGTCACCAAAAGACAAAATCAAAAGTTCAAGGATGGAAATTAAGCCGAAGTTTAATTTCTGAGACTTGCTCTGTGGTGCGTAAATTTACTTTTGAATACGAGATTATTGTGTATTTTTGAGAAGCTGCTTGTGCATTTGCATTGAAATGTTTGCCTTAATGATATGCAGTGTATGTGTGTCTGTGTGTGTATAGTTCACAAAAAAAAAATCATATATATGTATATATATATTTCATATTTTCACAGGTGTGTATGCATATATGCAGACATTGTGTTTTTCTCGTGTTTTCATTCTCAGTCTGTCCTTTGCTTCATATCAAACTGTGTTTTAATTCAAATCAAATATACGGGTCTTTACCTATAACCAAATTATTGTCCAATCACAATCACGTTACATAATGAGAGCATCGATTGAAGCCTACCAACTCGAGGCCACAATCAGAGATACAGATGCAGACAAGCTGCCGACCTTAAAGAAAAGGGAGAGATCACCGTTACCTCAGAAGCTGCTGGGCTTACAGGGAAGCAGTGCAATATCCTCCGACGAGAGGGAAATTAAAAGACAGGGAAGTGCCAAGTCCTCTTCATTCCTCCTTGAGTTGTTAAACCCTTCAAGCTTACATACACATGCATTCAATCGTTCTGTACACTTATTTATTCTTAATCAACTAATGTGCTACTAATCAGTAATTCCACTAATTCGTACTAAAGTCTTTCATTATGTGATTAATTCTGCCAGGAAGCTGCCAAAGCCGAGAGTTTGCCAAAAACCATCCCGGCCTGGCTGGAAAACACACAGAAGATTGTTGTAAGACAGACGTGAGACCCCCACAAACAATAAGACAAAATGAAAGCTGACTTCTGGATATGTCTGCGACAAACTCGCCCGACGACTCAAATGTGTTCGTGACAACATCATTTTGGTCATCAATCACCCTGTGAACAGCACAGAGACTAAAAGTCCCTCGATTTAAATCTCCTAAACACCGTCCAAGATCAAAGCTACCGCTCTTCTGTGAATCGGAACCGAAATATTTGCCTAAAACAGATTTTACCATATTGAATAATGCATGGTAATAAAACTATTAAAAGAATCGATTGCTCATGAATGGAATTAATCAATTAAATGCATTATTAAAGAATGCTATTGATTGGAGCAGAGGCAGATAGAGTAAATTGTTTACAACAGCCAAAAATGATGGATCAATGCTGTGTGGAATAATTACATAAATCCCAGAAGGAATCGATCTCTCGCCGCACGGGCCGTGTGCCCCCCTCCCCCCATTGTGATGGTTTTGGCATGGCCCCCTGTCTCTTCAGGAGCACTGTGACGGAAGGCTGATTGCCTCTTGCCCCCCAGAGTGGGCTGGCCTGACAGGAAATGACACATGGGGCGGCATTTACATGAGGCGGAATGCTGTGGCGCCTGGAAGACTGTGCCACCTTGACCGTGCGAACGCACATTAAATCGATGGGAATGAGGTTAAACCCCTTTAAGTCCAGCTCCAATCAACAGAGGGTGGGGGCTGGGGGGTTAAATTGAGAATTAGATGGCAGAGAGGCCACGTATACCATCTTACAAAAAAATGCAGATTCTATTTTTTGTTGAAGTGGACAAGACGTCCAACCACTTATTTTGGTCTTCTATTTCACATCTGAAAAAAATGAAATGATTGTGACTTTCAGTGGGGGGAGCAGCCCGCTGAAGCGACTGCGGCTCCTTTGCCCCGCCTCAGAGCACATCTGACCTTTGGAGGGGGGAAAAAATCATAATGAAAAGAAGTAATTCCTCAGAGAAAATAATGTGACTTTGGGCCGGTAATGAGATCGACTGACTCCCTGTTGCCACAGCAACCACCACCAGTATTACTATACAATATATATGAATGAGGAAAAAGATCATCTATTGTGACCACAAGAGAAAGAGGTGGAAATAAAGACAGAGAGAGATCCTACCCGCTTTCCAGGAAGATAGATCTGGAGTGATCCTTCAGATACAGTGATAAAGCAATGGGATCTGGAAAGAGAGAGAGAGAGAGAGAGAAAGAGATGGGTGAATGAATAGGGAGAGAAAAAGAGCCTCAGGGACTGGACCTATTCCATTCAGTGCCCTAACTGGTGTGTTTACTCTCTAGCCATTTAAAGGAGATGGCATGGGGAGGTGTTTGTATGGGGTTTGGGGGGTCAGGGGTTTGGGCAGTGGGTCTCAGCATTTAAGCCAAAGGCCCAAAGGCTGGTCTGGGCCGCCGTCTCTCTGGACACGGCGCTTTCTTTCTGATTACAGAGGACCTCTTTACATCATCTGGCTTTGCCACCTGCTCCACCATTCCACGCAAGGAAAAATGGCCAGCTGCTGGGACCGGGACAAATTACCCCCCCCCCCCCCCCCCCCTCATATTCTTTTTTTTTTTTTTATACATTTTCTATAAATCGAACGGAAGATTTTTTATTTTTACTACCTTTTTTCATTTT
>JAOYFF010000041.1:35370598-35383150 GCA_025773925.1 Cryptomyrus ogoouensis
TAGCACCTTTTTTGGTGCTGGGGGTGTTATGGCTGCCACAGGTACTGGCACACTTATCTTCACTGATGATGTAACTGTTGATGATAGTCGCACCATAAATTTCCTGCGTTAGGGGCCTTGCCCAAGGGCTCACCAGTGCCCTCCGCCAAGCACGGGATTGAAACCACTGACCTTTTGATCACAAGTCCTAATCCTGCATTGGATTTTCTCTCTCCAAGTCATAAGTTGGAGAAAAACGCCATGAAAACTAGTTGTAAACGTCACTTTCTGTCGGAAACACGCCCCTTTTCCAATGTTATTGGCTATTTAGAGAATCCTGTATCATGGGCAAAAACAGTATCCTAGCATATCAGTATTTTTACCAGACCTGTTAGTGTCTTCTGTTTGTTTCTGATTTGTTTGCCTGTCAAGAGAAGAATGTCACTATAAATCTACAAAAATATTATAAAGCTTTTAATGTGGTTGGACTGGTTAGTGTTTCTGATTTGTTAGCCTCTCGAAAAAAAAAAAAAAAAAGAATATTGCTTCCAAACTAATTTATAAACCTTTTAAGTTGTCTTTCCATGAGCTTTTTGTGCTCAGACAATAACAACAAAAGCGTGTCCATGGAGGCAGCCATGATTGTTCCGAGATGTGTGGTTTGAACAGGAGACTGGTCAGATGTGACATCACGCCGCGATAATGGAATGCAGCATAAGCTACAAATATTTCACAACAGAGGTTCCCAAACAAGGAGGGGGCCACCAGCTAGGAGGGTGTGAATTGACTGCAAGGGGGTGTCCTGAGGGCTGAACCAGTGTTAATTTTGTTGATGAAATATATGATGAAAATTATGCGTTAATGAAGACAAAGGCAAAAACGAGACAATAATAAAATAGAAATTAATACACAATGCCAAAAACCATGATGAAATATACTGACACTTTCATCAACAAATGAAAACGAGACAAAACTAACTGGAAGCGACAAATTTGAAAGTGATCCAATCAGCAGTAGGATCTTTAGTTGACTGGAGTTGCGCTTGATTGGATAATGCTGATCTAACCAGGTTCAAGTATGTAAACCATGCAATTCTGTCTGTAAAGTCTATCTGCAAACTGTTTTGTCATTATGTCTGTGTCAAAGTCAGCTTTATGTAGGGAAAAATGTACCAATATATGGATCATTTTCACATTTGATGTGAAACAAAATAAGCCTCAGTACAAACCATGTGTGGTGGCAGTAAAGGGAAAAACACTACAGAGAGCAAAGTGCTTTTCTGAAACGAATAGAAACAAATAGTTGCTTTTCTTTTGATGTGTTTGAAAAGTTCACTGCCATTGAAATTCACTGCCATGGACTGAACTAGGTGTAGAAATAAGCACAGCCCAGTTGGTTTTCGCTAATCCGATAGTGGTTTACATTTCTGAGAAAGGACATTTGAGTTTTCTTTATTCAAAGAAATGCACTTTTTTTCTTAAAATATGAATGAAGATGCATCATGTGCAAGTCTTGTTAGGCACTAAGTTTTGGTTTTGTTTTACGATCAATAAAGAGCCCATAAAGCCATTTCAGAATTAGTGCAATGTTTCATCATGCAGCCTTTACAATAGGTAAACGTTTGTGTCTCCTTAAAGACTTGCATGTTCAAACTTACTGTACTGCTGTGCCAAAAATGAAAGCTTTAGAGGAGCCTGTAGAGATGATAGGGGCAGATAGGGGGAGATCTGTGTGTGTGTGTGTGTGTGTCTGTGTGTGTGTGTGAGTAGGGGTACACCCTGCACTCGATGCCAGCCCATCACAGAACGCACTCTCAGGGCATTTTTAGAGGCACTAGACAGCTAATTTTTGGGCTGTCAAAGGGATCAGGATCATTGGAAACCAGCACGAAGATGGGAAGAATATGCAGACTGCAAGCACTCGGAGCCCAGGCTGGACCTGAAATGCGCAGCACGGGAGGCCTGGGTTATCCCCACACCGAGGAGCAGAGAAAAGCATCATCATCAGGAAGAAAACCTCCTGACCTCCTCAGCTAATCACCGACGGGACGTCTGCCGATCCTGGCGACCCGTCTGTGCACCAGCGCACCGCTTCCATCGTTGCTGACGGTTACGTCACCTAGCAGGCCATGGCACCTGTCAGCGCGGTAGCACCGGGTGATCAAAGCCCGGCACGGGGCTGCGGAAAGCGTCAAGCCAGCAGGAAACAAAAGAGTCTCGGCGTGAGGAAGAGCAGGAGAGAATGATTTAGACGTGAAGTCTGGAAACCATTTCCGAATACCCTGTTTACATATTCTACCCTTCCAGGCTTTAGATCTTATTTAAACTCAACCCCCCCCGGCAGACCTGCTTATAAAAGCCAGGATTGGTGGCAGATGAACATGTGGGAAGCTGCTTTTATGCCCCGGTGCCGCCCATCACCTCTTGGCACCCACCCCTTTGGGGCTGCATGTCCACAGATCGCCTGTGAAGTGACGCTCCCCTCACACAGGATCAGCTCACGTATGTGTGAAGACAAGGGGGGGGCAGCCTTGGCTGGGTAAGTGGAGTTTCTCAGCTGTCCCAGGCTGTACGTCTCACGTGGCTGAACTCCCATAGTCCCTCAGCAGCATTCGCGACCTCACACCTTCCCCAGCAAGGTCGACAGCCGCCAGCTGGGAGGGGCCCTGCCTGGTGTCACGTGCTGGTATGGTGTTCGGGGGGGTGAGATGCAGAGGTGTTCCTGTCCTACATCTAAATTCGTGAATTCTCAGGAAAGGTGCATGTGGCTTGTAATGAGACAGTTTAAACTATTTTACAATGAGGCGGAAGAGTGAAGTAGAGAGAGAGAGGGAGAGAGAGAGAGAGAGAGAGAGAGGCGGGGATGAGTAATGACCCTCCATGTCACCTGCTGCAGCATCGCTTGAAAGAAAATTATGTTCCCGCTTCTCTATAAATTCTGTGGGTCCTTGTTTTCTGTGACGTGTGACAGTTTTATTCTTGCCAACTTCTACGGACATTAAACTCGAAGTCAGCGGCAAGCGGCGAGAGGGACAGATTTTGGACTGCATGATGGGGACAGGAGACGGCCATGCGACTCCCAGCTATGGTGGGGGCGGCACTGGGAAAGCCGAACACTACAGCAACAAGTCTGTTCCATTTTCTGGACATTATTAATATTACGATTGATTTTATTGATCCCAGGGGGAATTTCTCTTGCATACAGCAGCAGGAACGTAGTGCACATACCAACATAGGAATGACTGGCAGTAGCATTTTTAGCAGACCATAATGGAATAAGCTGGTGGCTAAATGTGCTCCAGGATGCCCCCTGGAGCAGATGGGCTGAATTGTTCATCATATTGTCCAATTGTGCCGACATCCTCTTCTCTGCTACTGTCTCCAGTGGGTCCAGGATCAGTCCTGTGACAGAGCTAGCTTTCCTGAAGGGTTTGTTCAGGCATTTGACAACACTTGCATTGATGGCCTTTCCTCAGGAGGCCATGACGTAGAACAGCACGCTGGTCACTATGGACTGATAAAATATACACAGCAGCTTGCCACACACATCAAAAGACCAGAACCTTCTCAGAAAGTAGAGTCTGCTCTGGCCTTTCTTGTACAGTGCCACTGTGCTGCCCGTCCAGCCCAGTCTGCTACGCAGGTGGACGCCTAGGCACCTGTAGCCCTGCACTAACTCTACTTCCCCTGGATGGTGACTGATCTCAGGAGCTCCCTGTTACACCGGAAGTTGAACACCAGCTCATTTGTCTAGCTAATGTTGAGCTGCAGGTTGTTCTACCTGCACCACAAGACAAAGTCCTCTACTAGTCCTCTATACTCTGACTCATCTCCATTGCGCCATTGCTATCCTACAATGGAGAAGTTGTTAGAGATGTAGAAGGTAAGAGCTGGTGTTGTACTGTAAGTCCAATGTATAGAAGGTAAACAGGAGAGGGGACAGGACAGTACCCTGAGGTGCCTTGGAGTTGCTCACCACCAACACATTCCCAGAGCTTCACAAACTGCCATGTTACTTAGGTAGTCCATGATCCAGGAGACTGTGAGGGCATGAAGCTGCATTGTTGGACTTGTTCCCCAATCGGAGAGACTGGATGGGATTAAAGGCACTGAAGAAGTGAAAGAGTACAATCCTGATTGTGGTGCCGACTTTGTCTAGGTGGGAAACGGCTCTGTGATTGGATCAGAGCATCATCCACACCTTTGTGTGCCTGGTAGGAAAACTGCAGGGGATCCCACTGGTCTGTTACCAGTGATCAAAGTTGTTCCCTCCTCTCAAAGGTCTTCATGAACTGGTTTGAATTCCTTAAGGGAGCCAGAGCACCCTTCATAGGGTCTGTGCCTTAAATCCTTAGTAGCTTGTGTCTTGAAGGCAAGTAACGGCTCTAATTATCAAGAATTAAATGCAAGTGGGACTTCCGTTACCCTCACCTATTTCCGAAATAGATAGTCTCACCTGGAAACCTGAAGTTGGACTGGGAGTGCCCAAAGATCCGCACACTCTGTCGGCCAGATGTGAGAACAGGCATAGCCTACGAAGGGGACCGGCATCAGCAAACCCTGCGGAGGGGACCGGGATCAGCGGGCTCCATGGAGGGGACCAGCATCTACAGGCCCAGCAGAGGGGACCGGCATCGGCAGGTCCTGTGAAGGAAACTGCCATAAGCAGGATCTGCAAAGGGCAAAAGCATCATCAGGCCTTGTACAGAGGACCGGCGTTGGCAAGCCCTGCGGTGGGGCCCGGCATCGGCAGGCCCGAACATGTACTCTGCCTCGCTGGCGTTTGTGTTTCTGTGCATGCGCCAGCGGGTGGGGGGGTGATGGAGGCATTGATCTTCCGCACAAGGAAACCCAGTGTGATTGATGCCCTGATCAAATACAGTGTGGCTCCCTGCTTAAAACCATTTCCACTGGAACCCACCCCCCTGGTCCGGTCCAGTTCAGCCTGGGCCCCAGCCCATACCCACTGCATATCCCCCGACAGCACGTTTGTTTCCATGTGGGAGCCCATCAATCACGTGTGTGAGCCACACATACCTTTTATTTGCACTCAGTGTTTTTTTTTTTAATTATTTGAAATAATTTTAAAATGACCTCTCTTTCAACATGACGAATAACTGGGATCTGAATTGTGTTTTTCTGTGTTCACTACATGGGGTCTTCAGATATGTCACTTCAGACCTCCTTCTATTAATATTGCCAGCACCATCAGGCATCCATCTTCTGTGCTTATCAGGGTGCCTGGAGCCTGTCCCATGCAGCACAGGGCGCAAAGTGGGGTCACCCTGGATGGGATGCCAGTCCACTGAAATGCATGTAGTTTGACTGTAGGAGGACACCTACCCAAGTGTAAGGACAACCGGCGAGCACCAGAGACCGGAAGCAGGAGCAGGACTCGAACCGACAACCCGCCGGGGTGAGGAGACACTACTCAGTTGCCACAGTGATCATCTAAGCTCTGTCTCACTAAACATAGTTGTGCTTGTTTGTTTCACTGCTTGTATATTCTGCCTGTTAAAACAATCTGCTGCTTTTTTAACTGGGATCCACTGGGAATCGACTGGGCTCCACTGAAAAATAACATTCTCTCTGCGATCTGAGAATTGCGGGATCGAGAATTCCAGATGAACCGTTCACGAGGCCCGGACAGTAACCAGTTCTTTGGGTCATTCAGCTGCCAGTCAGCTGATCCACTCCTGACTCTTTTTCAAAATGTTTTCCTCAGTGCTGGAAAACATTTAATCTCATTCGTTTATGTGAGGGAGTCCACAGCATCCCAACATTTATAACAGACCCTCTGACCCCAAGGGGGGATGCTGTGCGTTACGTGAGTTTCATCAGGTACGCTGTGCTGGGCCTCATCCATGCGAAGCACCAGAGCCAAACCCGAGACTGAGGATGAATAGAAAATAAAAGGGAATCTCTGCCTGGGATCAGCTGTGGCTTTGGGGAGCACGTCTCACCATCTTAAAATATGCAGATTAGGCTTCTGGGCCCCAAGAAAGAAAAAAGAGTGGTTACTATGGCAACACCGGACAACAGCCACACAAAACATCCAGCTGGTGGACAAGTCATTCTGGGAGAGGCGAGCAGCGGGACACTGCGTCCTTCGCTTTTTTGTGAAAGGCAGAAAGAAGAAACCACAAATGTGGGAGTGAAATTCTCCGAAACTCATTAATTTTCGCACTGTACACTGGGGTGCAGGACACCGTTACATTTCTCCATGTTCCCATCCGGACATTTTCAGAGCCAAGCATTTGGCCCTAGGACAATTCACCATACGCTGTAGCCCAGAATCCACCCTCCACCCCACTACTGGCAGCCCTCCGACTCACTTCACATGAAAATCCTACACTGCAATCTAGGAAAAATTACAATAAACACCTTCGCTGTCAAAAAAAGAAAAAATTGTTGGTTGGGATACTTGGTTAAAATGTCTGCATCTACATCATCATTTCTGACACTGAATGACTTCTGTTAGTAAGCAACTGAATTTTGATTATTATATTTTGGAATAATACATGCACAGGATTTTGAAGCAAGGGAGATGCAATGAAAAATACAGTATTTTACGATGATATTGTCGGTCTATATGAGTTTTCATGCTGCTGTATGAATTTGCAAGTGATTTAGGGAAGGAACTAGTCAGGAAATATACAGTATAGTATATGCAGTGAAGCAATATTCTTATAGAGAGGTGTTAAGAAATTCAATTCAAATGTTCAGGATTCGGGCCAAAAGAAACCAAAACATGCCGTGTCCCCACGAATTGCGGCGCTCAACACAGCGCAGTACCGTCCACGTAGACCTGCTGTAGCTGTTCTCCAGCATCCAATCTGACGTATCCCTGGAAACATAAGTAACGTATTTGACTAAACAAGCCATGACAATACTATGCAAAGTAGAAGCAAAGAAGCCACTTCAGGGCCGGCTCTGGGTGTTCTGGCGCCCTAGGCGAGATTCTGCTGAGTGCCCACAATTTAAAAAAATAATAATTCAGTAGCACAGGGTGTTTTGCTGCTAACTGGATAGTTAGCATCAGTTTCACGAGATAAAGAGCTGCTGTAAATAACTATATGTCAAGGAATGCAGCCAGAGATATTTCTCATGATTTTTTACACTCTGTGATTTGTGGCCCTTAATCAAACGGTGCCCTAGGCGATCGCCTATGTCACCTATAGCATGGGCTGGGCCTGATCCATCTCCATTGTGGTGGAGGTTGGGGATTTTTGCTGCCATCACCATGTACCTTGGGAGGCCCAGATGTCAGATGTCTTTGCGCTTGAGGATCCCTTCCAGGAATCCATCCATTTCAGTTTTGAGACATGCTGTTTACTTGGTGTATCTGCCCCTGGTTTAAGGCCTAGCATGACATGCTAACAGGGTCAGAAGTCAAAATTGAGGGCCAAGCATAACCTTGATTCCAGTGTTATCTGGGGGTTCAGAATCCAGAAGATGAACATAACAGATACTGCCAGTTTACAGACATGCAAGTTCTGTCCTGTTGATCATATTAAAATTATTGCTCATGTGTTTAAGGAATAAAATACACATGTGAACAAAACTCTTGTTCAGATTAGACTCACAGACTTTGTCTTCTGTTATTTCATCTCTGCAGTACTATTTTTATTTATTTTTTACTGTGAAACTAGCCATTTCCTAATAATAATGAAACTGCCTTTAATCAATGCTGTGATATTGCCTGTATCAGAAATTAAAAGCTACTACAACGCAAATCAGCTATTCTGCTCACAATAAATAATAATCTTACGGCTTGCAAAAAGCCCTACATGTAAACTGAGAATTGAGATACAGCAAGATAAGTTATTGCAGAACGTGGCTGATGCGGTATTTGTGACTGATGCACAATGACTGGGTCTCAGTCGCAGAGGTTCTGAGGGCCAGGTCTCAGTCACAGTGGTTCTGAGGGTCAGGTCTCAGTCACAGTGGTTCTGAGGGCCAGGTCTCATACACAGTGTTTCTGAGGGCTGGGTCTCAGTGACTGTTGTTCTGGGGGCTGGGTCTCCATCACAGGGGTTCTGAGGGTCGGTCTAAGTCACAGTAGCCCCAAGGGTCAGGTCTCAGTCACAGTGGTTCTGAGGGTCAGTCTCAGTCACAGTGGCCCAAAGAGTCGGGTCTCAATCACAGTGATTGTGAGGGCCAGGTCTCAGTCACAGTGGCCCAGAGAGTCGGGTCTCAATCACAGTGATTGTGAGGGCCAGGTCTCAGTCACAGTGGTTCTGAGGGTTGGGTCTCAGTGACAATGGTTCTGAGGGCCAGATCTCAGTCACAGCAGTTCTGAAGGCCAGGTCTCAGGCACAATGGTTCTGAGGACCAGGGGCCTGTACTACGAAGCGGGGTTACTGGCTTATCGGGGAAACTTGTCGGATTTAAGGTACCACAGTTTAAATGGACTTCATATTCGTTTACTTACATTTTGCCCAGACCACCTTGAATCCGACAAGTTACCCCGATAAGCCAGGAACCCTTCTTCGTAGTACAGGCCCCAGGTCTCAGGCACAGTAGTTCTGAGAGTCAAATCTCAGTGACAGTGGCCCAGAGAGTCATAGTGGCTCTGAGGGCCAGGTCTCACTAGGTTTAAATCTGAGTTTCAGCCTAATAGCTTTAGCTGTTGATTGGGCCTCCATTGATGCCTTGATCGGGCTACTTAAAAGCTGCATGTAACTGATCTCCAGATTCAACAGGGATCCCAGGATGCTTCTATGCAAGGGTACAGCAATCCTTGTCAGAGGGAGCGGAGAGCCAATGCCAGGATCCAAAGGAGCGTGGGCATGAGGATGAGAATTGAGGGACCAAAAGACCTAGGGGGCTGGAGAACAACATGTCTCGATTGGCACCAAGAACTGAGCTGCACCCAAGCTGTAACCGCACTGATATGGGCGAATGCATGACCAGGAGATGACCAGGAACTGGTGTTCTGAGCATGGAGAAAGCATATATTCTATATGTTAGTCATTGTCTTTAGTATCACACATCGCAACATATTGATGCATTCCTTATAACTCGGAACATGAAAACTTCTAACTTCCTACGTAAAAAAGTACTATCGAACAGCTGAACTAAATGGATTCGTAATGCAAGTTTACGCAAGCCAATGCTAATTCCTCTAGCATTTGACACTAATATGAGATGGCAATTCTCACAGACTTGCTAGTGGAAATTAGCACACAGTTTAAAAAATAAATGCACATAGTAAATGATGTATACCGTGTGAACAGTATACAAGCATCTCTTCAGTTTTACGCCAATGTCACCCTCCAAACCCAGCAATGCCTTTACCAAGCCGACCCTTCTGCAGCAGACAACCGGGGTCCATTTACATGACTTTAATTCATATTCCGACCCATGACCAAGCTGTACCACTAAGAAACCTAGTCTCTCTTGGTGGTATGGTTCAGGCATGGGTCACTTCCTGTATGCCAGAGGAAAAGCATCACGTGTTTGGGAGATCCACCAATAATCCTGCTAATATTCGCACCCCAAAGCCCAGATGTGTGTTCACTCAAGAGGACTTGTCCAAGTAAACCCGAACGCATGGTTGCCCTGGTCTGCCTTCCAAAGTAGACCCCAATGAGGAGCTGACCTTATCTGTCTCCATACCTCAGTAAAAGGAGCTTATGGGTGACCTCCCTTTAGTTATCTTGCTCACGAAATCAAGGTGCCACACAAGCAGAGGAATATGGTTTCTTTTATTCTGATGGACAATAGAAAAACAAGCGTATCTCTAAAACGAAGCCGCAGACGTTTAAATCCAGGCTGGTTTCCTCAGCAACAATAAACTAGCGTTCCTGAGATTTTTGCCTCTGTGTCGAAATGGGTAATGAATGTGTCGCCGTGTCATGCTGATGAAACGAATCCAGAAAACGAGAGTAATGCAACAATGTTCCTAACAAAAGGGGAAATGCTTCCAAAAATAATCCCCCAAAGGGACTGGGCTGGAAGCAATACTTTCAGGAGAAAATATTTTGTGCTTCTCCGTCATTCACTCGCAGAAGCACATGTGCAGCATCATTTTCCACTCAACCGTCACCACAGCTCACTGAGAATGATGCCCGTCTAAAATGCTTGGAGACTCTGTTCGTCATTCTGAAGCCACCCAGCTGTCCCCCCTTCATCCCAAAGGCCCTCATGACAAACAAGGGCCAGCTGGGAACCACGGAAGCCACCCTGGTCTCCCGCTAATCTCCGAATGAACCGATTGGCTCAAATAGCCAATAGCGCTAAAGCTCACTATCACTTCCTTCCTCACCGGCCTAGTCGAGGGCTAGCCAGGCAGCTCAAAGAGAATCCATCCAAGAAACAAGTGAGAAAGTGCCTGGGAATAGCAACATTTCTAAAACTCTGAAAGAAGAAAATAGCTAACAATAGGAATGCAACACACGCAGCTGAATTCTGCGCAATCGGGAGACGACAAAGGGAACACCTGCCTCAGAGTTGTACTTGCGCATGTGGTGGATATCTTCCCCATAAGCCCCTTCTCCATGATGTGCAGGCACTGAATCTGCAACGCCGAGATAAAGGGCCCTTCATTGTTATGACGGCCATCTTGGTTATTTTAATTTTTTTCGCCCCTTCAACATAATTGTCCTGATCATATGTTTGCTTTTCTGTCTCCTCGGAAACACAGTGCTATCTCTCGATAACACCCAGGTTGCCAGAACAAACGTCCTTCCATCGAAAAAAATAATTCATCAAATAATTTAACGTGATGTGGAGGCAGTAACCGCAGGTTGAAAATGGTTATTCATCCTATGCATGAAAAATGCAGAAACTAACTAATTATAGCTCAAATTCTATAATAAATATATTTATTTGTTTTTTTTGTTTTTTTTTTTTGTAGTTTGGACTGTCTGGGTGTATTTTTAACATGAAATTCTGCTCTTCTTGAAAATAAAAGCAACATTAATAAAATATTCTCTTAAATATTCTATTTTTGCAAGTATCTGAGAGCAAGCAAATGTGTCAGGACAGTTTCTCTTCCTGCAGTCACACATCCATCCCTTTGCCCTCCCTGGAGGGGGGGCATGTTTAAGCTTCCCTCTAAGTCCTACCTTTCAGGGTTCCTGTTGTTTAAGCCCTGTTCATTGCTCAAGATGAACTGTAAGGACCCCCCCCCCCCATGAAAAGATCCAGACAAAGTTCTTCTCCACAACAACGGGTGTCTCAGAAAGACGGCCCTGCAGCATGGCAGCCCAGATCCTGCCCAGTGAGGGAGGCAGGCAGACCTGCACGCCCCCTCTCTTCCTGCCGTCCATCCTCCTATGTGCACTCCCCTTCCCCGCACTCCTCCTGCCGACGCTTCTCCTGCTCACATTCCTCCTGCCGACACTCTGCTTGCCCTCGTTCCTCCTACCAGCGCTCCCCTTCCCCACAATCTGCCTGCCATGCTCCTCCTACCTTCGCTCTTCATGCCCGCATTCTGCCTGCCTGTGCCCCTCCTTCCCCACTCTCCACCTGCTTGCACTCCACCTGCTTGCACTCCACCTGTGAGCACTCCACCTGCTTGCACTCCACCTGCTCACATTTCACCTGTGCGCACTCCAGCAGCCCACGCTCCGCCTGTGCTCACTCCGGCAGCCCACGCTCCACCTGTGCTCACTCCGGCAGCCCACGCTCCGCCTGTGCGCACTCCGGCAGCCCACGCTCCGCCTGTGCTCACTCCGGCAGCCCACGCTCCACCTGTGCTCACTCCGCCTCCCCGAGCTCTAGGCGGTTGGGCCTAACTGGAAGATTTATGAGGCCTGTAGCATGAGTGGAAGTGTGGTATCGATAAGTCGCGGCGAGCAGCTTAGCAGTGCTGAGGCAGTAATTAGAGTGCAAACCCACAGGCTTTCCAGTGGCCTCATGCCCCCTTTCCCTGCCTGGCTCTCTGCTCCCCCCACACCTTTACCTAGCACTCTTATGCTCTTTTATTTGGCTGAACACCATAAGAAAACTCACCATGAAGTTCTCACTGTGGGGAATGCCACCAATGGCCGTGGTGAGCAGGAAGGCATTCCATGCAGTGATGGTCATTTTGGTCAGAAAAACACCGGAGGCTCAGCTGCTAACCTCACAACTGCTGGTATCAGTTTTTAGAAGAGTCCTGTGCGGTGACATTAGAAACAATCTGACCTGACATCAGCCGTGACTGCACATTACACACCAGCAAACAATCTCTGGCTATATTTATATTATCACGTCCAAAGCTTCTCTTCATTCTGCCCTGCCCTGTATTCTGGCTTCCTTTCTGAAAGGTCTTAATAACACTTTGATAACCAGCCTAATGACATCAACCTTTATAAATGGACGCTGAAGTTGCGTAAACAACATGACACATCGTTCAGGCCCACGGAGGTGGGTTTGCCATCGAAATGTCCGAGCGATGGTCTGGGGGCCGCACAGCAAGTTCACCTGGACTTAGTGATATCATGCAGGACTGGAAAACGCTCCAGCAGAAGCCCCCCGGAGATGGAAACTGGAAACACACGTCATTAGAAAAAGCAGGTTTATGTCCAGAAGCACTATAGCCCAGATGGGACAGGGAGGGAGAGGGCAGGGGGGGGGCGGGGGG
>JAOYFF010000041.1:35389692-35403317 GCA_025773925.1 Cryptomyrus ogoouensis
TGTGCAGGTGTGTGTCTCTGTGCATGTGCAGGTGTGTGTGTGCAGGTGTGTGTCTCTGTGCATGTGCAGGTGTGTGTCTGCAGGTGTGTGTCTGCGTGGATGTGCAGCTATGTGTCTGCCTGCATATGCAGGTGTGTGTGCAAGTGTGTATCTCTGTGCATGTGCAAGTGTGTATCTCTGTGCATGTGCAGGTGTGTGTCTGCGTGGGTGTGCAGGTGTGTCTGCATGGGTGTGAAGATGCTGCAGAGTCTGTTAACCTAAGTAATGGCATCAGTAATCAGTACCGACAGCAGCTGGTGAAGGGTAACCTGTGATCTCTCAAACTATCACCTGTGCCGTGTGCTGTTGTGCACAGCACTTGTCTGCTGTCCTTTGTCTCCCACCCCAGGTGCATCAGCCCACTGCAGTGGGCCTGTGGTCCCCCCCCCACGTCACCCTGAACACTGGCCTCGGTGCCCTGGCTGTAAAATTAGTTTCTCATTAGTGCCGGGGTCCCTGTTCCTCCTCCTCGCTGTGCACTGTGGGTATTAACAAGAGACCGTGGGACTCGTTAAGGGGAGACACACGCTTAGGGCCTTGGATTTAGCAGGATACTCCAGGAGCCGGCTCATAAACTCAGGGGGGAGTCAGCGAGGGAGGTGGCATGAGTAGGGAGGTGAGTACAGCCCGAAGAGCAAAAAAAAAAAAAGGGCGGACCTAAAGAAGAGCTTAAATTTCACAGCAGTTGCTTCCGAAGCCATTTACTGGCTTTTCAGTGGAGCTGGAAGGTATCAGGGGTGTCCCACAAATCCCCTCCACCCTGCACAACAATGAGCAAAGACCGTTTCATCTGCTAGACTGACGCATCTGGCCAAAAGTGCCCTCACATGGCGTACTGTTACGGTGGGCAGCGGGGCGAAGAAAATTTCATAGCTATCCATGCCGGGAATGTGGAGTTTATCGTGTAGAAAGAGGAGACCCCCTGCAATAGGGCGCGAATACGAAACCCAATGAGCGGCATCACAAAAATCCAGACTGAGGAACAACATGTGAAAGCAGCCAAAGTCAGACATCCCATCTCTCCCGGAGTCTCCCACACACTGACGCTCGCGACTGATGCGCAATGCCCTGGAAATCTGCTGTTCTTTTTGCCAGCAACTAGCCGGCAAGCTTTACAAAACTCCCTAACCCTTCTAGATTCGGGTGGGGTCTCGTTTGTAACACCACCTTACGGTCTCCAAGCCTAGTCGGCATTGTCCATCCCCCTGAAATCAGTATGCCTCAGGTGGGGGTGTCTGAAAACTGAAAGAAATAATCATGTCTGCCTGCCCATCAGGGCTCATGGGGATTCGCTTTCCCTGCATGTGCTGCTGCTCTGTCCTGTTGTTTGAGTTCATAAAATAAACTACATCAGAACTATAAGCACTCATCAGAAATACGTATGTTACATCACACTTCGGGTTTCCCTCACTCGGCTTCTCGGTGTATCGCTACTTTGTGGCAGGACATGCAAGGCCTAGAGGGTGGAGAGGGGGGGAGGGGGCTGGGGTGACGACCTCATAGTAGGCCTTAGAGCCACCCTGGGAAAGCCCACCCTTTTACCCCAACAGATGGATTTCAATAGCTCTGCATTACCTGCCTCTGATATCCACGCCCCCCCCACACACACACACAAGTCCCACCTGAGCCCCACTTGCTCATTTCACGACCAACGGAGCCCCCCCAGTCAGTGCTGGAATAGGGGCCCGACTGCCTCCCCAAGCTTGATTTTCCCCTTGTAAGTGAATTCAGGTTTGGGTGCAGCTTGCATCTTCTGTAATAATTACTGCTGTTCAGACCGAGGTCCGTCATAGTCCAATGGTGGCCAGTTTAAGGGGATAAATGAACTTAGAGGTGATCCGACTGGAGACTCTGTTTAAGTGATGATGAGGTAAGGAAACACTGCCATGGCAGGGATGACTGCAGCCTCCCACTGCAGGCTCTGGATGTCGCCTGGCTCTGTGTGTGTGCAGCCTGCATGTTCTCCCCGTGACTCTGCAGCTTTCTGCCAGACCCTCCATGCTTGGTGAGATGGACTGGCACCTCCGGAGCAGCAGACTGGCATCCCATCCGCAGCCCCCTCTGCTGCCTGGCACAGGCTCCAGGCTCACCAAGACCTCGCACTGGATAAGCTGTTACAGAAGATGGATAGAGGTAAAGAAGACCCATGAGAACATTTAAAGCAAGCACTAGTTTTGCTAGTAGAGACTTTCATACCCATTTATACTCCTGGATGTGATTTCACTCCAGAGATTTATAGTGAAGCCCTTTGCTGCAGGGCACTGAAACTCCTGAGAGCTGAAGCAGGAGCCTCTTGGTGAGCAGGCCAGCTCCATACACGTCGCGCTACCGCCAGCCTCCGCTGCACCGCTGTGCACTAACCGAGGGAGCGCTGTCAGCTAATGAGGTGCTAAAGGCCCTCAGCTGCTCCTCCTGCCTTGGCTGGGGCTGCTTTGCGGCCTCCCCCTCTGCCAGGGATGCCAGCCACCGGCACGGACCTCGGCACCGGCCCAAGAGCCCGGCTCCGCTGTCGAAAGCTGTGAACAAACACGCTCAGCTGGACTCTGGTGACAGAGAAAAGAGGTTTGACCGACGTGACCGTGCCACACGGCCATCACTCAGGTCCCGGGCGCTGCCAAAACAGGGCCACACCGCTGGGGGCAGGCCCAGAAACACGGCTCACTGAATGACCTGGGAGGTGATGCTTTCCCTCAGGGGGACGAAGGTCCAGCCAGGTTTGCTTGGCCTAACCTCTACGAGTGCGGCAGGGAGCCCGACTCATCCAGGATCAGAGGAACCAACAGCGGCAGACAAGCTGCTTTCAGACCTCAGATCTGCAGCTAATTTCGGCATGTGGGAGTCTCTCCCATTGTAAGAGTCATCCATAGCAGCCTTTACTGGCAAAGTTAAAAATCAGCTAAAAAATATCCTACCCAACAGGAAGTAAGGAAGGAATATTTCACCATTGTTTATCAATGCAATTTACAAGCTATTCTTAAATATTCTTAAAGTCACTCATAAATGGCAAATAAGGAAAAAATGAGGGATGAAAGGGTGGCGGCCACATTCTTTCTCAGGCTAGCGGTAAAGAAAAGCGCTGCAGGAGCGGAGGCCCAGGTATGGGGTGAGCCACAGCTGTGTTGTGGTGTGACTCACACGGTTCAGGTAGCAGGCCACGCCCACATGCAGGTGTGACTCGTCGAGTCATGGCCCATTCATCTACCCCCCCAGGGCAAAAGGACGTGAAAGGGAAGAGTTGTTCATTGGGAGGAGCATGGTGGCATTTAGCCTCCAGAGATGGGGGTGGGGGGAGGCTAGTCTTCTGCTGTGTTTGTTGGGTCGTGTCAGTATTGGGTCGTTTGCCCTGACGAGCTCCATGCTCACTTTTTTTCAGGCCATGGAACCAAAAATCACGTAGAATGATGTCCACCTTCCAAATAAAAGGAGCCCTGTGAATAAAAGAGAGGCCCAGGGGGACCAGTAGGGGGTGCTGTTTCAGTGACATCCAGGCCAACTGTGAAGTTTGAGCTCTGCGTCGCAGTTCAGTTGTAACAGAGGAGCAATTCTCTATTATGAGTGATGCTGCACCGATCACATTGGCGCTGATGCTGTGCCACATGGTCCTGTACAGCCAGCGCTGTGTATTTAGCTGTGTGGGTTCCCGCCAGCGTGCCGCGTACTGCGCCCTGCCCAGCGCCTCGTGTGCACAGCGATAAGGCCAGAGCATGACTGAGCATCCCCAGGCACGACACAGTGCCGGATGGACGCACGGGGCCAGCGGGGCGCCCCCAGCGCTGCCGGGAAGTGCGATTCTACAGTCAGCTTCAGATTAGCGTTCCCGCCTCATTAACTGTAAAAAACGATTTAGTGTTTTCCTGTTTTTCTTTCGTTTTTTGACTTCCTACCCCTTCTCTAGCCTCGGTGCAGCCACACACACCCCCCAGAGCAGAGGGAGAGGGAAACAGTCTTTGAGAAATTGGAGAAGGTCTCTTTCCGAGGATTATCACGTCGTCTGAGTGCCTCTGATGTGATCCGGACGCCGTGACAGCGAGCGCAGAGTGGGAGCAGCCGCAGCTGCCTATGAAAAGACCAGAGCAGAAGGTACAGACATCAGCTCTTGGGCTCAGGGACATAATCCATGACAAGGCTGCCATCTAGAAAAAATGTCTAGCGTAACCTTTGGGTTTGCTCCCCCTCTGCCACCCCAAGGTGCCGCCTTAAGTGGTGTCCGGGGCAGAGGCGGGGGGGCGTTTAGCCGGAGAACCATTCTGTAAAATGCTCCAGTGACACATCCTGCTGTTTCCAGCTGTTTCGGGTCAAATCACCAGCCAACCTTCCAGTTTTGGGACAGCACACTCAGTCTGGTCACCCAGGCTGCCACAGGCACAGGCCATTTGCTGAGGAGCCCCGGACTGGCCTGGCTCGGTCCGGGACCGCCTTGCTGCTTAATGAGCTGAGCCCGGCTCGCACACGCTGCTGATGGCTCCCCACGGTCCTGCTCCTCTTTCGACTCTTTGAAGAACGCTGTCAGGAGCTGGAGCATAAAAGAGCACCAGCTTAATGGAAACCCGGAGAGACTAAAGCCTGCCCCTTGTGGACATATTAAACATACATTTGGCTATAAGACCTTTGAACTAAGTTGTTAATTTAATTTGGGCCAAGATCAATAACCATGAAGGCTGTCGATGCTACGGCACCCATTATCAAAGTCAGAAATATGAAGCAATTCACTGTTTACTTTAGACCCACTAGATTTTTGAAGCTATTAACAGAGGATATGAGTCATAGAGACCCTGGAGAATATCCCAGTACGCAGAGGACATGACACAGGGGACACAGGGGACACCCTAGATGGGACACCAGTCCACCAGGAGACACCCTGGATGAGATACCATTCCATCAAGGATCACCTTGGATGGGATCCCAGTCCATCAGGACACACCCTGGACGGGATGCCTGTCAGTCCATTGCAAGGCATACACTATGTACAAATGTAGAGACTTCAGCTTGCCTAACGGCATGTGTGATTGTGGGAGGAAGCAGGAGCCCTGGAAAAAAAGCAGGTACATAGGGGGAGTTGGACATCACAGCTATTGAGCTGATAAGCCATTCTCAGCTCTCCTGAGCTTCCCAAAGAGGTCGGATGCCGTCACACCTGCCACTCCAAATTAATATACTTAATTGTATTTAGAGTGAAATATGAAAGCACATTCCTTTATTCTAGATAATCAAATGGCAAGAGCACAGACAAAGAGAAATACTATATTTGATGTAATGACTTTTCTATGACCTTGTTGCTTTGCAATGATACTGGTGTTACTCAGTGACCTACTGCACCAACTTACATCCATCTAATTTCCTCCAAAAACCTTCCCATTGTTTGCAGCCCATTGACTTGTTCATGCCAATCACACACTTATTTATTTTGTTATTTCGGCTGTCAAGGGACTCGAATGCTGGAGTTGTCATTGTTATCTGACCTGAATGGTTCTGCTAAACCAATTTTCTGTTCAAAGGTACAACATTAGGAGACTTTTCATCCTCAAGCCAAACTTTCTACATGCTGCAACACCTGCCGATCTGTGTCGTAGGATTTAAATTTGAGCAGAAACCTTCAGGGGCGTCTTGCCTACGAACCCGTCCAAACAGCATCGGCGCAGACAGATGCCTCCATTCACCAGAGCGTCTCTCACATTCCCCAACATGCCTTCGACACCAAACTTGAGCATATCAGCAGGGGATGCCCTTGCTGACACCTGGATCCTGACCTTTCACCCCCTCACACATGGGGTCAAGCGGACGAGGGACACCTCAGGCGACCCCCACCACTTCCCGTTGTCACGGATACTCTTCTTCTGGCCCCTTGAGCACAGGGTTCTCTTCACAATGGCCGTGGCGTGAAACATTCCTCAGCATGGTGATATTTCTGTTGTACAGCGCTGGTTTCCGGTCTGAAGGACCATCACACCTTGGATCGGAGTGTGTGATCATCCTAGCGAGGGAGAGAGGGAAAAAGACGGACAATGAAGAGAAGGCGCTTTAAAGGGCTCCTGTCGATGTGGCGGTCTCTGGCCCACCTGTGGAAACGCGCCACCATCAGCCATAGTCACGGAAATCTGTATCGACGAGCTAATTAGCATCAAATTTACCTCGCTAGCAGAGCTCACGCGTTGACACATGAGCGGCTCGGGAGTGCCTGTCAATAAGCTAAAAGAAGAGCACGTGAGGGGTAGCAGATACCCGACTCCGGAAATGCCGGGGGGGCTGGCTGTACAGGCCTGTAGAACATGTTAAAAGGCTGACATAGGTGTCCCTCCATCTGCCTGCCCTTTTCTGGTTGATCCTTGGCTAACCTCACTTGGCTACCATGGTTGTACACACACTACCATCTTCACATTGTTTAATGGAAAATTAAATAAATTAATGACACCTTTTGGTTCCTCAGTTCACTTCCTTTCTGTATCATTGTTCTCTTGCTGTTGTTGTTGTTGTAGCTGCCAGCATTTACCGGGTCTTTTCTGTAAGGTACAAGCGTGTAACTGCAGTACAGAATGGGACACAAATCCACACTTCATCATTTTTGTTTTCCTATTTTTTTGTTTTTATGGGAAAGTGTCATTTCCCTTTAAGCATTCAGCTCCAAAGCAGATTTTCCCCAAGAAACAAACCTAGATGTTGGTGTAGAGCACACAGGTCTGGGCGTGCAGAGGCAGTGCCTGTTTGTGAGCACTCTGTCTGCCCGTTAGGAAGCAGGACGAGAAACACCACAGATTCCTGCTGACACGGGCTGTGAGCACAACTAAGCTGAGATACAGGCCTGCAAAGTAAAGCAGCCCACACACACACACACACACGCAAGCAACCACACATGCTTGTATTTGTATCTTTGAGGGGAACATCCATTCATTTTTATAGGAAAAACCCTAATCCCAACAATGACAACTTTAACCCCTACCCAACCCAAACCTTAACCATAAGCAACAAAACAAAATACAGGACTTCTGGCATTTTTAGCATTTCTGATTGCAGTCACAGATTTGTATAAAACTGAATTTCCCCCAACGTTAAAATAACACACAAACACACATATACACACACACATACACGTGACCACAGAGTGAGCACACAGGCAGAAGCATTAAAAGCAACATTCCCGCAAACATGGATGACACAAATACAAAAAGAAATACACATGTATGCTCAGAGATTTTTTTGATGGCAAAACAAAACAAAACAAAACAAAACCGAAAAAACAAAAAGCAAAACAAACTCCCCTAAGGAGCACGGCATTCCTGAAAAAGCCTGTGGTTTTCATTCATTTCTGTGGCTCGTATTATATATAAACTACACGTCCACAACTTTGGAACTGTATAAACAAGAAGAGTGTCAAACACACACAGCTGCAGCCAGAGCCTATTTACACACATACAGACACACACACAAACATGCATGCACACACACACTCATACACACGCACACACTTCGGAAATGTCAGTAAGACACCGGGAACGACACAGAAGCACAGCCATTGTTCAAAGAGGCTCATGTTCCTTAACTGAGCCCTTTGTTGTCGTAAACAGCATGAATTTTTAATCCAGCCCAAGACGCTGTTAATGAACGTGCCCCACCCGCCAGGGTCCCGGGGGAGGTGGGCTTGCCGTTCCTGTTGCTAAGCTCCGGCCGGGTGGCTTCCGCTTCCCCAGTGGATTGAACGGTTCCACCCCGGTGGTTCACGGGCCTGTGCTCGGAGGCGCAGAGGCGGGGAGGAGCTGTCGAGGGCAGGCACAGAGGAGAGACAAAAACACGAAAGTGGGTCTCACAGTGACTTTCCTGCTTTTTCTGACTTCCCAGCAGCCTCCTCTCCTCTCTCCTCCTCTCCTCTCTCCTCCTCTCTTCTCCCATCACTTTGTCTCCTTTCCTGTCCTTCTCTATTAACCTCTTCCCTCTTCTCCTTACCTCTTATCTCCTCTCCTATCTTCCTCTCCTCACCCCTCCTCACCTCTCCTACCTTCTCCTGGCCTTCCCTGTCCTCCTCTTTCCTTATGCTGTGCCTCCTCCTTCCAGCCTGTGGTAACTGAACTATGATCGTCTCTGTTAGTCGATGGCTGCCAGCCTGATAATGCTGCTGTGGACCCAAAGGAGCTCCTCTGAGGCGTCACACTCCAAGCCACCTCTATTCTTCCCCTTTGTCTATCTACTGACCTCCCCCCCCCACCCCCAGGGCTGGACGCTTCTCCCAGATGGGTGTCGTGCGCCTATCACCAGAGCCAGCGATATCCATGCTGTGGGGACGTGTGCGGGGCCTGTCGGCATTATCTCGCGTCAGCAGCCGCTGTGGACCATCTGTCTCCCGGACATGTGACCCCTTCATTCAAAATTTAAATTCAAATCGAATTTCTCAACAGCCATAGATCATTTTAACTTTTTAATGGGGAAAGAAACGTGGCCCAAGCTCATGGCTAGAAAATGACCATCTGATTGCAATTTGATTGTAGAGAGGATAGGTTTCATAATTAAAAATTTCTGTAAATTGAAACAACAGAAAAAAAAACAATTTCACGCCATGGTGATGTAAGATAGCAGTTATTTTTTTAAAGGTCCTTTCCGTATATTTGGTTGTCTGTTAGGCTTTTTTAAACTAGTAAATTAATAAAATTCATATAGGGGGCGTCATGGTGGTGCAGTGGTTAGCACTGTTGCCTCACACCTCTGGGACCCGGGTTCGAGTCTCCGCCTGGGTTACATGTGTGTGGAGTTTGCATGTTCTTCCTGTGTTGTTGTTCGGTTTTCCCCCCACAGTCTGAACACACACTGAGGCTAATTGGAGTTGCTAAAATTGCCCATAGGTGTGTGTGTGTGAGTGTGTGTGTGCCCCCTGTGATGGGCTGGCCCCCTGTCCAGGGTTGTTCCCTGCCTTGTGCCCATTGCTTCTGAGATAGGCTCCAGACCCCCCACAACCCAGTAGGATAAGTAGGTTGGACAATGGATGGATGGATGGAAATTCATATAACTGTTCTTCCAGATCTTTATATTCCAAGTGCTTACACAGCTTGCCATTTTATTAAATTAGACTACAGTTGTAACAGGCACCTTGTGAAAAGGATACTGTATAGTCCCTTTGGTGATTTAATCCCATGAGTTATAATCCAGTTCTATAACAATTGCAATTTTCACAAACAATTGCAGCATTATTAATATATGTATCCATTCATCCATCTTCCATGACTGGCTGCCAATCGCAGCGCAGGGACACCTCAGCCATGATGCCAGGTACTTATCTCTCCAGTTGTCAAAGTTCTGATTTTTTTTTCATCCAGATATATGTCAAAAAGATCTGGAGAATTCTGACTATCTTGTTTAAGTTGGTGTTTAATGAAAGACTTTTGTATTGCTAGGTATTTACCAAGCGTTTTATCGCTGCCAAATTGGGGGATGGCTGTTGGACCCTTGATCTAAGTATTTAACCAGGAATATTTCAGTAGAAACAGGCCATTCATAATCTTCAACCAAATTCCAACTGCACTATCCAGTACAGGGTCTTGGAGAGCCTGTCACAGGAATCAGAGAGCATCAGGCCATATCTACAGACTAAATGTAAATCTGTGAGCTTAGGTCAAAACCATTTCCTAAGCATCAGTCTGATACCTGGGCTTTCTGGGAAGAACCTCAATTTGTTGTACACCTGAGGAGAGCTGGATAGGCTGTAATTTCCCTGCTTGACCTCTGACGGACTGGCAGGCAGGTAATGCCTCTGACATGGGTGGCATCTGGCTGGCAGTCACACTTGGCATTTTGGAGCATTTTGAAGTGTTCCATGTTGCCTGTTTTCCGTGGGGTGTTTACACCAAAGCTTGCGAGGGAACTTTAATGAGAGGCCGATAAGGCCGGGCTACAAATTTATATAAAAGTTTTGTTTCACTTTTGTTTTTAATGTTTCTGTATGAAGTTTGACATGCTGAATAAGAAAATCACATTAGTTTATGTATATCATCTGTGATGCTCAAATTTTTTTTATAAATATATTGACAACATATATAAGCTAGCTAAATTAATCTTTCATTACAAATTTGCAAAAATTTTATGGTACATAATAGAGAGGAAGCAACAGCGTTAAACATTAGCAGTTACTACAGTGACACATGTGCGTTGAATCATTGTAAGAGTACAGCTGTCCTTACAAACAAAGACCCAGACGCAGTCACCCATCGTTGCGTCATCCTACCTTCCCCGATATCTTCTCTCCAACTGATGCGACGTCGTGGTCGAATGGCTCTCCATGTTCCTCACTAACAACACCGCGATTTAGTCAAAAGGAATTGAGATGTGAGTGCGAGTAGTGCAGCTTGAGTGATGCTACAGAAACTTCTAGAATGTTCCTATCCTAGCAAAAACAAATTAACTAAAAAAAAAAAACACGTGAAATTAGAACGAAAACTGAACATTACCTGAAATGATTTTTTTAAAAAGTACTCAAATTTACTTGACCTAAATACACAACAGAATGTTGTTACTAAATAAATATTCCCGTTATAATCACCACCTTAGAACTACGCAAGAACTATAAAAAATGGAGGGAAACACACAGTTACATTGCGTGATGCCTTTAAGCAGGGTGACACAGCGGCCACACAGCTCTGTCAGTGGAGCATACATAATGAAAGGAAACCCTGTTCCCCAGCTAAGGGTTAATAAAGAGAAAGAGCCTCAGGAAAGCTCTGGAATCTCCCCCCAAAAGGATTAAGGCCCTGATTGATTTTCGTATCTGCGCTTGACTCTCCCGCCTCCCCCCCCCCCTACATTGATCGTCACAAGTATGCTGACTGCAGTAAGTGAGGGGAGCCATCCTTGGCTCGCTCTGGAAATGAACTTGTCCAATGGCTTCCACGATTTATGCCTTGTGTGTGTGTGACTGTGTGTGTGTGTGAGAGAGAGAGAGAGAGAGTGAGCAGGAAAGCAAGAGAGACAGACGGGGCTCGTTTATGACCGAGGGGTCGTGGGATGTCTCCGATGATACAGCATAGATGTATATATACACGCAGACATATATACCCACAAATATCTGAGGCTGCAGCTCACTTGGAGGTACAAGTGGAATCAGGCAAAGACTGGTATCACAAATGGCAAACAGCTAAATAAATAAAAAGCAGCATCCTGGCCATAATATCACCCATGGGGTTGTGTTTAGTTATCCACGAGAAAACCCTGAGGACAATTTGGAAAAGAAAACGCTTCTGTATTCATCTCTGAGCTGGAATTATGAAAAATTTCTTGGTGGTTTCAGATCGCCGTCATTAAAAATCTTCAACAGAATTATGTCTTCAGTTTTTGAAACGCTTTCATGTTCCATTTTGTCCCCAAATCAACCCTAAATATCACACAAAGCTCCAAAAATTCTTCCATGAAAGATAAGATATTCTGACAAAGGGTCACCCTTCTGCCCCATGCAAAGCATTATTATTTTTTTACTCAGGAGACGTTATTTACACTGCGCGCAGGTGCTGCTTCGCGTTCCTTCCTGTCCAAACGGATCGTGGCGCAGTCAGCAGTTGCCAGCCCTCCCATTCCTTTGTCTCCCTGCTTCTCCAGCTCTCCCACTGGCCTTTCCCAGCGCGGCGTTTCTCTGAGACACATTTGCATCTGATTAATCAGTATCTCCGTGGAGGGCTTTTCTCATCGTTAGGATGACTCCCCTTGTTCTGTGCTTGTTTCTATCGGGGTACCTGTCATTACATCGCAGAGTCAGCTTCCTGCCTACCCATAATGCAACACGCTCTGGGTCTTCATGTTTCTGCTGGGCCACTCTGAAAGCAGCAAGGGAATTCGTTTGGAGCATCCCTTTCTTTACCATGTGAGGACCAAAACATCCAGAAGCTCCTGTTCACTTAACATGACACGTCATGAACTTTGACCCCTTAGCCCCCCCCACTCCACCCCACAGCATTATGGCTCGGAAAGCCAGTGGGTAAATTCCGTATTTATTTTCTTGTCTAATTATTTCAATTTGTTTGCTTTTTCCTCTCCATGGGAAAAGCAGGGGTGCTGGGTATGTTTTCTGCGCTTCCACAGTACTGATGTAACTCAGTGTTTTTAAATTTACATCCACGTTATTGTACTTGTCATTCACCCTGTGGGGGAAAAAACAAATATTAAAGTGCCCACCCAGCCCTGATTGCATTGAGCCAATTTGTCTCTCTCACAGCTCTTCATTCTTATTTGATGATGCAGGAGAAATGGTACATACAGACCCCCCCCCCGCATTTTTACATTACCTCTCTGTAGGCATGGTCAGACACTTTCAGTACTAAAGGGCGGGGGCCTCTTAAATGCATCTCAAATGCATGCATGCATAAACCCGCCCCCCCCCCACTACCCGAGCCTCTGACACCCACTTTGCATTATTCCATAGGCCCGCATAAACCTGCATGCAGTGTTCGCCACAGACCCTGCGGCTTTTATCGACATATCGATTCTTTTTTAAGGACCTACTCCCATATTTACTCTCATTGTAAATCTTTATAATGCTGTAAAAGGAGCATTTTACACACTCTCGTTATACGACGTCTTCACTGCCGGAGGAAGCTGGCTGCCGTTTTTTTTTCCCCCACCAATGTAGAGCTTCTGCAAGGCCGTCGAATGAAAAAAAGAATCTCTAGCCTCAGTTAAAAGGAATGTGAAGGATCCGGCTCGCCTTCCCCCCACTGCCCTGCCGTAACCGCCGGGCCGCCCCCCTCCGCAGCCTGCCAGGGTGTCTGGGAGAGTGACCTGTGCAGGCACCCCCGGCATGAGCTCACAGGTGCGGGCAGAGCTGCCTCTGAGCGGCTGAGCGTGGCCCCAGGAGCGGGGAAGCCTTGGAGGCCACTGAGCCACAGACACACTCAGTTAACTTCTCTCTGGCTTTTACTCCAGTCGAGCATCCAATCGGCCGATACAATTAATCATCCCATCGACCAAAGCGATTTCACTCGATTTAACTCCCTCTCGCTTCTGAAAGTGTTATTTGTTTAACCCGTCAGACCCTGCAGTGACACAGTGCCGTCATTTACTCCATGCTAGGGTCTCCTGTTCCAGCATTCCCAGCCAATCATGGACGCTCCTATGCCGAGTCCTGTGCTCAGTTCTAACTTGGATGGACACCACGGCTGTGGGATGGCATCTGCTTCCTTAGCACAACGTCCTGCAAAAATCCATCTTACTTAAAAATCCCTTGTCTTATGTATTATCTCCCACCTTAGACCAACATTTATCTCTAAATTAACACAAGATATATATATATATCCTGATATATTGGAAAAAGCGTGTTTTGGTGGGTGTTCCTGATTCTTCTGTATGGACTGATGATAGGAAAGACAGTGTATGAGACTGGGGACATTTTGAGTGGGACTCCAGTCCACCACAGGGCACACAGTGCGACTTAGAGGCACCAGTTCAACCTACAGGAGGGAACTGGCAAGAACAACACATTTGAACTAGCAAACAACACAGAGAGAGCAAGGGGTGAGAATTAAACCCACAACCTGGGAAACATGAAGCCACAGTGTCAAGCACAGACCCACAGCAATGTCCTCTTACTGCCCACTGTGCAGGGCACACTGCACACTGCACACTGC
>JAOYFF010000041.1:35409554-35421292 GCA_025773925.1 Cryptomyrus ogoouensis
CAGGGCCCTCATTTCATTGCAGATGGGGCAGGGGGCAGCGGGGGGCCGGGGGTGGGGGTATCCCAGGCTAGCATGCCTACCAGTGACCTGCCTCCCAGGGGCAAGAGTCCGGGCCTTTGGGCAGACAGGAATGAAAGGCGGCGCCGCCCCCAGGAGGAGGCGGGAGCTGTGCTGGAATGAGCACAGTAGCACTGAGCATGCTCCGGGGCCCCGCCCACCGGCCCGCTGCTACGGGCAGCCTGAGGATAAGATAGCCCACATGGGGAGCATGGCTGGGGATGCAGCGGTGCCGGGGGGGATGTGCTGGGCCCTGCAGGAGGGCAGCTCGCGTCTTTCTTAGCAGGCAGTCGGGCCTCTTTACCATAATTGAGTTAATAGGATTAAGGCAGCTTGGCGCTGCTCACATCTGTGTTTTCTCTCACACTCCTGCCTTGGCTTCCTTTATGTGGGGCACCCACTGCTGGCCCCCCCCACACACGCCCCCAGCCCCCCTCTGTGGCCGCAGGCAAAGGCCAGCGCATTCACACAATGCGTCAAGATTTATCCGCCAATACTGGAACGTCAAAAAGATTAAAGGAATACATTAATTTAAAACTTTTTTGTATGAGGGTTACAATAAAGTTCATTTTTATAAGCACTGACAATGTTGATTCTGACAGTGTTACGTTTTTATTATGGTACAATGTGTGTTGTATATTGTATATATACGCTGAGCACTCTTTAATATTGTTTCATTTTAGTGTATTATTGCTATAACGAAAGCAGTCATGCTGTATAAAAGATTGTATAAAATAACTATAATAATACAGATATAAAAATAATAATATAGAGTAGTACACACACACAAACACACACACACACACACACTGGGTCACGGGTCCAGGACCAAAAAATGTAGCAGTCTCTTTCTCCCTCTCTCTCTCCCTCACTCGCTCACTCTCTCACAGCCAGTGCAAGATTCCCTCCTGTCCCCTGTTTACCCAGCAGCACCCAAGAGCCCATCCTACCTGTCAATCACCAGTGAGCTCCGCCCACTCTCTGCCTGAGTGGGAGGTGAGGCTCATTGCTTCAGTGAACCCGGGAGCACAGGGCATATTAAGGAGACCTGGTGGACTGTGGGTGCTCGCCGGTGTGTGTGTGTGTGTGTGTGTGTGTGGTGTAGAGGATGGGGGGGCTTTTTCAGGGTCAGGTGGCTGTGGCCTTGGGATCATGGTGTGGATTAATTGTTGACACACTCCCAGCACAAACAGAGGACCTCAGCCCCACCCTCACACAACCCAGTTCCTGACAAACGCTTTGATTTATGTCCTCCGCTCAAAAAAAAGGAACAAAATCAATTGGCTATTACCTCACTTAGCACCGGCCTGTCAGCACGCGGCGACGGCACTAGGGACAAAAGGCGGGCGCCGGCCGCTGGACCCCCAGGGTGCAGGGATGGAGCCGCGAGTGTATCGCCGCACATCAAACAGCCCAGACTCGGCACGACTGAGCCGTCTGTGATGGTGGCCACTGCCTCTCCCCCCGATCAAGAATCAGACAGCACGTTTCTGAGAGCAGGTGGGTAACGGCAGCTGACGACCCCTGGGTGTCCTGGACAGGGAAGCCAGCGGGGCAGGCGTTTTCTGCCCATCTTCAGGCACAGCAGAAGGATGTCCACCCCGTAATCACCAGTGTACAAGCAACAAGCTTCAATCTACCCATCTCCTGTACCCGCTTGCCGAGTCGCGGGGGTCCAGAGTCTCTCCTGGAAGCAGTGGGCCCATCACAGAATAATGAAGATTTTAAAGCTATTTATTAAACAAATAATGTGTCGTAAACGTTTTACAGGGTCGCAGTAAACCTAGAGTCTGTGCCAGGAAAGGCATGGTGACACCCAGGATGCTGTGCTGCGTTCTGCCCCAGAAAAAGGCCTTCTTCCTTAACTTCTTGTTCACCTGTAAAAAATGTGAACCTTTCTGTCAGTGAAAAAAGGCCAGATTCTCAGTGGGGAGTCGGTAGAGTGGACACTCAGATCCAGGTAACCCAGATTAATTCCAGGCGTGTCATTTCCTAACCGGGCCGCACAGACAGGAAATGACACGCATGCGTGACAAACATCCTTGGACAAAAAAATGCAGACGGATATTAAGCAAGCAACAGCAACAGATCCGACAAAAATAAAAATGACAAACATTTTTCAGTTTAATCTTGTTTTATATGCAATATCTGTGGTAAGCCATCCATCCATCTTCCATAACTGCTTATCCAGCAGTGTCTTGGTGAGCCTGGAGCCTTTTCCAGGCAGCACAGGGCATGAGATACCCTATAAGCGGTAAGAGCTCATCTCAGGGTGCATCTGTGATCCTCTGTGCTTTACTGCGATTGGCTTGTTTAGATAACAGAGCAAATTTTAATTGATTCTTGTAAATGGGGTCAGGGACAGAGTGAGAAATGGTTTTAAGTCTGGGGTGAAGCTGTTGAGCTTGTGCAGCACCAGAGAAGGAACTTTTGAATCAGAAAGGGGTTCCCAGTGTTTGGGTGGGAGTCTGTGGAGCCTGGAGGGTGGCAACAGAAAGGCCAAATGTCAGAGCCGGTAATCAAGCTCCAAGTTAGCTGTTTGCAAAGTGACAAGGGAGGTCTGCACCCCACTGTCCTGGCAGCCCGTTGCTGTCCGGTCCCACACGCAGAGCCGTGCCCTTTCTGACCGGGACAGATCCCGCCAAGCTTCGCAGAAAGTCACATGATCCCTCATCCCAAAAACACCAGGAACGCCATGTGCCTCCGGCTGCTTAAGTGTCATTGGCAGGATCAGATCCCCAACCCCCCCCCACGCCCCCCCCACCCCCCACCCCCCACCAAACCCCCCCCCCCCCCCCACCCACCCCCCCCCCCCCACCCCCCCCGCCCCCCCACCCCCCTNNNNTGCTCCCAGGGGGGCCGCGGGGGGGGGGGGGGGGGGGTATTTTTGTAGCAAGGCTTTGCAGGGGGGGGGGGGGTATTTTGGTCCTGCCTGTATGGGAAGGGTGATGTTCAGCAGTGGAGGAGGGGCTATTTAGCTTGGCCTTGGCCAATGAGAGAAAAGAGCAGGGGAAGGCTGGTCCAAGCAAAGCAGGTTAGGAGGGTCAAGAGAGTGAAAGAGGAAGAGAGAGAGAGGAAAAGAGGGAGGAGAAGAATGAGGGAGGACAGGAGAGATGCGGCTGGGTCAGAAAGTGCCCGCCTCGCCGCCTTCCCTTATACGGGCGTGCTGCAGAGCGTTGGGGTCCGCCCATAAATAGGCCTCATTGCATCACCCCCCCCCGCCACAGATCATCCACGACCCAACAACTGTACCGATGCCAACTGGAGCACGATAGCAGCTCAGAGACCAGCCGGCTGCAGGGTCTGGGGGCTATTCTGGGAGCAGGATCTCAGCCGGAGGCTAACCTAACACAGGCGTCTTGTGACCTGGGGGGGTGGGGGGTACCCAGCCGTGTGCACAGTGGCCCCAGTAAGCCCGCCCACATAATCGTCCATGGGAGGCCGTATGACAAGACAGCTTTTGGAGATCTACCCCCCTCCCTCCAAAAGCCAACGTCCTCCAGGAAAGGTCATGTGAGCCAACAACACTGATGTTCACCTCTATCCGACGACATCGCGCCTGAATTGCGTGACGGCCCAAAGGCACAGGGCCAGAAAACTGTCTGTGTTTGGATCGCTGTGGGCCGGCTTACGTCCAAATGTCGCGTGAGATGGCGATATTTCTGCGAAACCTTCTCCAGGTACTCGTCCACAGATCAGCAGAGCAGAGATAGGTTCTTCACTTCCTCCTGAACGCAGGTCTATGTTTATGTGCTTTTCAATAGAAAATGAGAAAACATTTCACCAAACTAGTCAGACAGTGAATGTTTAAAAAGCAGCTTTAAGGTTACCCTACATGGAGGGGCGTCTGTGACCAGTGAGGTGTCTTTCGAGATGCCTGCTCAGAAATGTCACCATTCACAGCCTCACAGGTTGAAATTCACAATGAAACGAACCACCAAAGAGAACCTCCTCCATAAACACTCGGCGGGTTCTGCAAATGACAGCAGCAGTCTATTCGGGGCCTGGACACCATTCCAGATGGCCAGCAGACTTCCTGTTTTCAGGTATTTATTTCATTCAGCCCATGCCATGTTCCTCAATCAACCTAGTTTCTAGCAAGGCACGTTCCTGGAAAGCTTAAAGGTTCTCAGAGTCCGAACGTGAATGGGCGACGTCACACAGGCACCCCTAGTACAGTGCAAAACAAGGCCCTAGGATTTGAATACATTGTGCCAACTGTTTGGCCACACAGCAAGGTTATAGACTGTTAGAAAAGTACACCAGCCTGTGAGGGTTTAATACTCCATGTTGTGTTGTCTGGTGTGAAATTTCAATGTGCGCAGTCAAACTCTAATTGTCACTCAAATATATTTGCCACAGCCACTGGAACTGAGAGAACAGTGGATTCATCTGCAGGCCTTTCAAAGAGCCACTTCAATCTATTACAGAGTGTAAGTGCCGTGGCAGGAGCAAAGCATCAGGTCCACAGCACATTCTGTCCCCTTGCTGCTAAATCATCTGTTCCCTGATGCCACAACCATCAGGAGAAGGGGGGAGGCGAAATGCCCTCCAGCCGCACTCACAGAAAAAGCCCGCTCCACTGATGAATTGGGCCCATTAACAACCCATACGCCAGTGGGAGAGAATGAAAGACTCGGCCATAGCGAAGAAAATGGCGGAAGATTTAAACAAAAAAAAGAGAGGGTCGATTAAAAAAATTCCATCAAAATAAAAGGACACCCAAGCACTGTATTTCTAAAAAGATTCACATGAACCAAAAGAGGATGTCTGCACACAAATCCAACAGCAACATTAGCAGCACATTCTCTTCAGGATCCATGCAAATGAACACTATATTTAGGAGACGTTTCAAATCTTCCACAAGGTACAGAAAGTGTCATTTTACCCCGTTACTTTGACTACAGGCTTAATTAAATCGAGGCCACTCCCACATGCTCCGTTTTGCAAACTGCGCAGCACAACATCTGTTAACAGGGTCCTTGAAATATCATCGTATTTGAGATCAGTTGAGATGAAGCACATGGTGGAGCAGTGGGCAGCATATTAATAGGTGAAGGTAGATTCTAGCCAATCAGCACACCTGTGCTGGATTGGATGAGGTTAGTTACAGACAGCTGGTGTCTTTGCTCATAGGCTGGTGACTAGTGGAGGTCTTGATGACAGCACAGTAACAGCATCGCTTTAGTTGGAACAGCAGGGAGAACCATGTGACACATGCGGATCAGACAAGGAAATGTCGCTCGTAACTGAGACGAATGTCATGCAGAGAAAAAGGTGAACGAGAAGCTTCAAGTGGAGAAGTATAACACATTATAATGCATTATGAAGGATAGCTTCAAGAAAAGTCAAATAAACCAAGAAACAATCATTTTGGGAACAAGGGAAATGTGGAACTAGTCAACACAAAAGTCTGGTCACCTGACTCTTAGTCCCACAAAAGTCTTTCTGCCCCCCACCCCCCACCTATACTAATCACATGACCATTACATATTGAATCATTAGCTTTGCATTCTGCGCACCCAGCCACAGAAAACACTGCTTTCAAAGGGTATCTGTGTAGTCTGTGATAAAGGCTTTCACAGGCAGAGATGGTTTGCATTCATGTGATCTTCCCAGTTGGGAAGGGGAGTACTTTCCAGTAAACAACACAGATGAGATACACGATCTGACTGTACGCACAATGCAGCCACAGCGGCCTGCGCCAAGTAATACATCCACACAGCGTGCCGTCCGAAGGGCCGCGTGCTGAGCACGAGGCATCAGCCGACATCACCACGCGTAGGCGGCTTCCCGGAAACGAGGCGCTGTCACCCCATCGATGGAGACATGCCGTTATTACCACCCGTACATCCATCCATCTGCCATAGCTGCTGTCCTGTGCAGGGTCACGGGGCACTGGAGCCCATCCCAGGAGCTACAGGTGCAAGGTAGGGAACGACCCAGGAGGAGGCCCTATTATTATTATTATTATTATTATTATTATTATTATTATTATTATTGCTGTTGTCATTGCTATTGATGTTGTTGTGTTGTTGTTACTGGAATCATTAGTATAGCTGTTGGGTTTTTGAAATAAAAAAAAATCAAAGAATTAGATACTGCAAATAAGTAATTCATGTCTTGGGCTCTAGGCTCCTCACAAACCTGTACTGGATGGATGGATGGATGGATGCCTCATTAACTTGTTAATTCCACTGGTGTAAGTTTTAACCAGAAAGTGGTACTCACAGTTGCAGACCCTTAACAGCCTGACAAAGCTCCAGTAACTATGACAATTTGTGACTTTATATTTATTCTTAAGTTTCACTGAGTGCTGCAGACAATCTTGAAGCTCCGCCCTCTTCCCAGAGATCTTCCTTCTGCCTGTTTATCGCCTGTCTTCACGTTGCCTGTTAACATGCAAGGAGGTGCTTCTTCAATGTTCTGTGATATTTGATCAACAAACCGTGGATAACTGATCATATATACGGCGAACATCAGGCGACAGCCAACATCCTGAACCCCAGTGCATGACAATGGTATTTCACAGACCCCAGTCTGGCTATGTTGGGATGTGAATTCTACAAGGTGAATCAGGCTCTGTAGTAGTGTTTTAAATAAGCGCTTATCCAATCAGGTCACTGTGATTGTAGACCCAATGCCAGTTGCATATAGCCACCCATACCCTTGACAGGATGCCAGCACACACAGGGTGGAGACTCATCCCTCTAGACAGAGGGACTGGACAGGACGGAAAGGACGGATTTTACCAGCCCCTTGGGATACGAGCGGCTCGACAAGCTGAGCACACAACGCAGCGGCTGTTTGACTCACTGACAAAGAAACGAACCAAGGAGAAACAAGCCAAGAGCAGAAAATCAGTCCCAGCCTCCGCCTGCCTCACAAAGGTTTATATTCACAGGGGCTGTTTGCAGGTGAGTGGGGAGCAGGCCAGATTAACTTATCTGGGGGCCCTATGCTGACATCAGCACGGACGCTCAGGTGATGCCGATTTAACTAACCTCTCCATGTTTCCCGAGGTGAGGGGGGGCCCTGATGTCTGCCGGTACTCTGGGCTATTACTTGGAACAGCCTGTACATTCATCCACCCCAGCAGAGGGACAGGTCTCCCAAACTTACCCCTCCACCAAAACATCCATGCCATCTCTGCTTGTCACATGCACGCGCACACACACACACACACACACACACACACACACACACACACAGGTTTGTAATTCTATCATTGTGGGGACTCTCCATTCATTTCTATGGGGAAAACTCAAATCCCAACATGATGACCTTAACCCCTATCTAACCCTAACCTTAACCATGAGTAACCAAACAAAATACAAGACCTCTGGCATTTTTAGTGTTTTTGATTGCATTCACAGATCTTTGTGGGGACCTGAAAAATGGCAGGTCTGAAGCGTGCCACAGAGTAAAAATAACAAGTTTTATTACATTGTGGGGAACATTTGGTAATATAAACCTAATCCACACATGCACACACCCAATCACACTCTGATAAGTCATCATCAACATTACCAGTTCTGCATTTTTAGACTTATAATAGTTTACGGCTGGAGTTTATAATCACATGAATATTTAGGCCAGGTTCCAGTATGTCATCAGTACCGGATCATTCAAAACCTTTAAAATACTGGGAAGTCTCAGAGATGCTGATGCAGACGGGGCATGCTGAAGTATGTGAGGTTTTTGACCTCCCATTATGTCATCATAAACCAGTAACAGACCCCACAGACAGCTTGGTAAGACCGCCACACGCCCCTTCTTAAGGCTGTGCTACCCCTGCTGCTGTTGGTTTTAAAATGAGGGGTTTGTTAGGATTTCCGACTTCTCCCCAGCGGAGTTCAGCTTGCCAAGAATAAACAACTGACAATCATCACAAGAAAGACGCACAAGGCTACTATCGGGGGGGCAGGTTATTACCGACTCTCTTCATAAGAAAATCACAGTTCAGCCCCAGTGGCATTCCTGAATGAATCCTCACTTCCTGTTTTAAAACAAACACGTACCTAATTCAGCTCCTCGAGTGCACAGACAATCGAGTTGCATAATGTTCAGTTGTTAAGAGTCGTCCTAATGTGTCTCGCCTTGGGACTTGCAATTACACAGGAAGACGATAATAAGATACAAGGGTGGGGGGGAGGCAGGAATTTGAGGGAGCTCACCTTCGAAGCACCGGCTGGGGTGAGAGCGAGCGTTTGCGGGATCAGTCAGCCCTGACAGCGCTGTCATAGTGAGGCTTAATTAGCCAGCTTCAGTCCCCCCCCCTCCCACACACACACTTAACAAACCAGGAGCTGCTTCCTCCTGTGGCCCACGTCCCGCACCCATCTCCCGATCCCATCAGCCCGTCTCCCCAGCCTGTCGCGTTTAGCTACACCACACCCCCACACACCCACGCACATATCCATACCTCCCCACCCCACCCTTATCTCTGCAACAGGAGGATGGAGGTGACTGAACGCCACTGAACACCACTGAACATGATGTCATTTGTCAGGAAAACAAACAGAACAGCGTCGGCTATGTCTCCAGAGGCAGACAGGGGTGAGGCAGCGTGCGGCCTGTCGATGTGGGACTGGGGGAAACTAAAAAGAGGGTGTAGGGTGAATGTCCCCAGCATACAGAGGAGTGTGAATGTGATGCAGGCCTGGAATCCTCTGTTACTTGGGCTCCCTTTAGCTGTTTTTAATTAAACCTTTAGGATAGTCAGCTACTGCATTGACTCACCTGATTAAAAAGCACCATAATCATCACGATTATTATTATTGTTGCTGTCATTGTTGTTATTCCACACTAGCCTCATGTTTAGTGATGACGCAGGTGCAACTACTCCGAGTGCAAATTTACACATTGCCATTGGCCTGTGTCAGTCGAACCCTCCACCCACCCAGGAGTCATTTCCTCTGCTGGCCAATGGCAGAGATAGCTGGAAAATATGTTAAGCTGGGAGGAGAGATTAATCAGAGGAGGGGGGAAGGTCATTTTGAGCACTGGAAATGCGTTTGCACGCATGCCATCATGCCATCAGGGTGCGTCACGCAGAGCGGGTCGGGGGGGCACGCATGCCATCATGCCATCAGGGTGCGTCACGCAGAGCGGGTCGGGGGGGCACGCATGAGCTTTGCTGTATTAAAGGAGCCCGCGCCCCGCGCCCCGCCCTACTGTGTGAGAAATACCCAATAGACAGAGGCTGGCAGCAAAGGTGGGGGGGTCAGTGTCTATGTCAATCCATCACTGGCTGACGGCGGCCTCCCCAGCCCTGTGGCCATGGGCCGATGACTGGAGCTGGGCCAGACCCCCCCCCCCCCCACCTCTCCCTCTCTCCTTCCCTTTCCCTATCTCTATCTCCACCACAATAACACCCCCCCTTCCCGCCTTGCCAGCTCTCAACATCTTACAAGTCAATCAATCAGCCTGGTCTCACCAGCCAGCGACAGCTACATTAATTCTCTATACACACGGAGTGTCGGACTCGCTGCAGTATTTTTATTTAAGCTGACCTTCAAACAGCCCCCCCCCACCCCTACCGCACACACGAGCACCATGTCGTCTTAAAATAGAGCCGGGGGGGCATGAGAGAAGGGGGGCAGAACAGAGAGAAGCCCAGCGGCACAGACTGCCTACCTAATTCTGCGTTTTGCTTTTTGTTTTTTTTGTGCAGTTGTGCATTTCCATCTGATCCTCTGACATCCCCCCCCAGACAGAATCTCCAATATCAGGTTTATTGCAATGGCCTCATGAATCTAGGCAAAAAGGCCACATCTGACGGCCCGTGGGAATATCCCATTGGCTGGGCCATGAATCACATGATCACTGCAGTGTTTCCTGCACCTGCTGCTGTGGGCTGCCTCTTCCTCGCAGTGACCAGGACATCATCCCATTAGGTATTTAAATTCTGCATCCCGAGGCTCAGAGCTTCAGGACAGGTGTTGGGTATTTTTCCCCCGAATTTCACTTTTCTGCCATTCATCCAGGTTGGGGGGGAATGCATTCCCCTCCCCCATGCATCTCCTCCTCCTTCTCCTCCTCCTGCCTCCCCCAGCCCGTGACGAGGTCCCACTCTGACAGTCTCCCAGCAGGGGTCTCCGGTCTGATGAATGCTCCAGATGACCCCCCTACCCTCATTCCCTCCTCACCCCACTCCACCATGGGCTCTGCCCTGGCACGGCCAGCCCACAAGGGGTCAGAAGCTAGGCCCCCCCATGACGCGCTTGTTGTGACAGCAAACAAAAGAAGCCCCCCCAACCAAAAAATAAAAGCAGACTAGGACCAAAGGACTGAGACCGAGTTGGGTGTGAGATCCTGAGGTGGTTTGCGAAGCGGTATGTATGTGTGAAGGGGCCCCCCAGGAGGACACAGGGATACATTTCGGGACTTCGGAGAAAGAGCAGGAAGAGGGTTTTGTAACGGGGACGTCTTCATCTGTGGATAAGCCTCTGCACTCATGTGTTCACCTCAGTGAAAACTTTCTCCTCCAGGTATAAAATAAGCCTTTCTCCCTCAGCCGCTGCGCTCTTTAAATGATCTTTGAGGGACAGTTTTTCGCTGTTGCTGTTCTTGAAGCATTTCCCAAAGCCTTCGGCTCCATCTTCATCAGCCGGAGAGAGGCAGGCCGGGGTCGCCTGTCGCCGCATGCATATCCAGCATGGAGACCCCGCATCCCGAACAGTGAGTGCAGTTGCAGTGGAGGGTGCTAACAGCCCAATGGCTTGTGTTTCTGGCACTGCCCACCACGAATGTCTTCTCTGCTCAATTCTCCCTCACTCCCTGCCCACCACCCCCTGCTACGCCATGTGGTCATGTAGCCAGGACTGCCCACCCTCCCCAAACAGCCCACCACGATCCCTTCAAGATTCCAGCACTCTGAGGTACCCTGACCAACCTCCTCCCACATGGCTGACAGCTAGCGAAATGGAGAAGGTACAGCGCCCCGGCCCCCCACCCCGAGGATCATACTGGATGATGAGCAATGTGGCCTGGTGGCCCCCCCACTCCTGCCCCCCCCAGACTGAGCTCCTGTCCTGCTAACGTGTTTGCTCCTCCCTCCTTTAACACCTTTAACACGCAGCCCCACTGAGACGGGCTGTCCAGGGGCCCGGGAGAAGGTGACGTCCTGCCTGGGTGGGGGCCAGACCTGGGACTGGAAATGCAGCCATGTGGCACGGGTATGGACGCGGATGGGGGGGTGGGGGAATATAACCAGCTAGAGTAACATTCATGTACATACTGGGGAGCAAATCCTTACACTCACATGACCTTCCCCTGGGAGGATGGCCCACCCCCCATTGCCTTGCAGCACGTTGGCTCTGGGGACTGTGTGCCAGATCATGTGATCCTATCAGCATCATCACGCTTCTGCTGCGTTGGGCCTGCAGCTGAGGCACAGAACCCCCCCCCCCCCCCGCCACTCTCTGCGCACTGAGGTCAGGCCCGCAGGATCCGGCTGTGTGACGCTTGGCAACTGTCTGTCCGCAGACGTCTGTGCACATGCTTGTACTCTGATGAACTCGCCCCCCCCACACACCAGCCTGCCCCCCCCGCACACACGCATACACCAGCCCGTCCCTCCTGCACGCCTGTTGGTCCTCCTGCATGTCAACCTGTCTCCCCCCCCCCCACACACCAGCCTGCCCCCCCCGCACACACGCATACACCAGCCCGTCCCT